>PVJO010003147.1:0-128648 GCA_004026905.1 Hystrix cristata | reverse complement strand
GAAAATGCAGCAAAGTCGAAAGAATTTTACAGTGAACATCCATACACATCTACTACTGAAAGTCTACTGCTAACATTTTACTTATCACACATCCATCCATCAATCTACCCAGTTTTTGGATGCGTTTTAAAGTAAATTGCAAATGTTGGTACGTTTCTTCCTATATGCTTCAGCACTCATATCTTTAACTAGATCCAGCATTTATTTCCCTTTCAGATTTATAGGTGACTATAGGCGAAATAAAATCCAAGCATTTCCTGAATGAGAAAGAAAATGGAGTGTTGAGTGGATTTGCAACTGAAAGCAATGAAAAGAGTGTGGTTGAAGGAAACGCTTTTAAATATGTGAGCTCTAACGTCTGATGAGCAACCTGACAAAGGAACGGAGTGCTGTTCTGTAAGCAGAGGAAGACAATTGATCCTCAACATGGCCCAAAGGAAACCAAGCCAGAGCGGTGCAGCACCGCGGAGAGGAAAAACAACCCCTCGGTCTCCGAACAGCCCACACATCCGCCTACGCGGCCACTACACAAGGAGCACGTGCAGCCTTCCCGGATTGTTTCTGTTAAACTTTTGTTCTGAGCTGAACTGGACATGATCTTTCAGCTAGGTGAGACCCTCCCAGCCAGCATGATGGACCTTGGCTAGGCATTTTTTCACCCCAGCATGGTATCATGGTTATATGACAAAGGGATCAAAAAGACTACCACGCCTCCTCCTGGAGACTCCTGGGGGTTAGAGAAAATTTTGTTCCATTCTCTTCAGCTCCATTTCAGGAGAAGGGATCATGGATTGCATTACTGCCACCCCAAATTAGCCCCTTGGATAGATTTTTCCACCTCCCACCCCAGAAATTATTGTCCTGGGTTTATACCGCCAAAAGCAATCCATGAAAACCAATTCTTGATGTTACGGACTGTGATTGGAGGGTCTCAGCTGAAATGGGTAGATGTAATTTAGGTGGGAGTAAAACTTGGATATATTTAGTTTCCAAGAGTCACAAAAATGTATTTAGAAGAGAGCTGGACATGGCAGCGCATGCATGTAATCCTGGCACTTGGAAGGCTGAGGCAGGAGGATTGACATGAGTTTGAGGCTAGGCTGGACTACATTGTGAGTTCAAGGCCAGCCTGAATTACAGAGTGAGACACTGTCTGAAATAATTAAAGAAAAAGTGTTTAGAAGAATGTAGTGTTTTCAAGTTTTGCTTTGCAAACTATGGCTGTCAGGCCGACTCTGGCTCATGCGCTGTTTTTGTAAATAAAGTTTTATTGGAACATGGTCCTGTCAATACAGTTAGACATTATCTCTGCTTGTATTTGTGGCTCACAATAGTGTTGGTAAGTAGTTGCAGCAGAGATCACATGGCTAGCAAAGCCTGAAATGTTTACTCAGTGACTCTTTATAGCAAATTTTGCCAACTTCTGGTTTAAAGGAGTGGCTTCCAGGGAAGACAGATTTTGATGGAGTGGAGAGGAAGGCGGAGATTGTTTTTCCCAGAGTGCCCTTCAGTGTTATGAGTCCTGTAGAGTCCCCCATGGAAGTGTATTTTCCTTCCACATTCATGCTTCATCAACCAAAGCAACTCTATTTCTGTACTTTGGGTTTCTCCGAAAGATTGCACTTGAAGATAGCACTTAAAAGTTTAAAAAAATATTGTCTAGAGTAGTATTTTTTGTTTGTTTGTTTGTTTTACAGTGGCGGGAATTAAACCTAGGGCCTTCACACTGAGCTACGTCCCCAGACTTCCCTCACTTTTTTTTTTATTTTGAGCAAGGGTATTGTTAAGTTGCTCTTAAGTGCACAGGTATGTACTACAATGTTCAGTGAGAGAGCAGTGATTCTTAATGTTGGCTGTATGGAAGAATTTCCTGGAAACTTCCAAAAAATACCCACACCCTGTCCCCAGTCCTAAAGATTCTAATTCATTTGGTCTGAGGCGAAGCCTGGGCATTGCAATAAAACCAAAGAAAATAAAAGAAAAACAAGAGCAAATTTATCAGATGATTTCACTGTACATATAGCTTGGAAAACCACTGGACTAGACAGTAAAGAGGTCAGGACCAGGGAAGGTGCTTCTACAGAGGCCTTGGGAGCTATAGCAGTCTGATCAAAGTTCTGAGAACCTATCAGGACTGGCAAAAGGGGCCCCCAAAAAGAAAGGGAGGCACAAAATATAGGAGTCAAATCAGGACTTTTATGGGTCAGTCTCTTAAAGTTGATGTATAGCTCACTGCTCTGTCTTAGTTGTTACAGTCCACCCACTTAAAGCAGGGTGGCTGCAGTTACAAGGAAGAATTGGGACATAGTTAACATTGGGCTTGGTTTAAAAGAAAAACTAATGAGAATTAAAAAGTGTGTGCTGCTCCCACACAGTCACTCTGCTAGCTAGTCTAGTCCTCAGGGCCCGGCAGATGTTCCATTCAGGTAGAATTGCAGGTAAAATGGCACCAAGGAAGAAAAATAGGACAAAAGATACCACGTCGGTTTCCACTGGTAGAATTTAAGCTACATGCTCACGTTTCTGTGTGATTCTCTCCAGCAAGCTCCCTGGTCATTCCCTGGCTCTGTTCTCCAGGGGTGTCTTTGGAGCTCACAGGGAGGGAGGAGCGAGAAGGGGCTGCGTAGAGCAGGTTCTGTAGATGCGGTTGTGGTCACTCCGAAGCCTTCTCTGGTAAGGACAATCTTGGCTGCTACGAATAAGCAACAAGACTCCAGCATCCTGTGAGACCCCACCAATAACTAAGGGAGTTCGTGCTCCTGACTGCCGGGACCCACAGTTCCCCAGTGTAGGACAGAAAAGACAACTGAGACTCTGAAGTAGTTGTGAGGACAGTCTCTTGGAAACCCACGTGAGACTGGGGCTGAGGAAGAAGTGCAGACCCACATGGGGAGGCAGGCACATGGCCGCAAAAGTGCACCCTCCCCTGGCCTTGCAACTTTTATTTTCAGAAGTTGTTTCTTTCCCCAGGATACCTTTGACTTTCCTGTACCTGGTGAATATTCCTCGTATTTCAAGGCCACTTTTAAAGGTCCTCTCCCTTGTGGCGTTTTCCCAGTTCCCCTTGACGGAACTGGCTGTTCCTATAGCTTGATTAATGTCTTTATCTCAGCCTTTTTAGTATCTAGCTTCAGGTTTGTCTTCCCAGTAGGCTGTGAGCGCTTCGGAATGTGGTAGTCTCTAAATCCTCTGTGTACCTAGGTTTCCCAGACTGGAAACACAGAGGCAAAACTCCTCTTTGCCAGTATTTTAAAGCTGTGCTTAAATTGTCTCTTCTAGAAGGACAGGTAAATTATGACTTAGAAGATACACTCAACTATAAACATTACATTTACTAAGACCCTCTTTTTTTTTTTTTCTGGGTAAGACCCTCTTTAGAGGGTCACTTATTATTATGTGCCAGGTACTGGGATGTGTTTTGTAGATGCGGTGTTGAACGGAACATAGTTTTTGGCCTCTTAGGGGATTACAATTTCATGGGGAGACAAATAATTAGAGGGAAGTGAGCTGAGCTACTTTGGAAGCAAAAACAAGACAGTGCGGAAGCAGAGAATGATACATTTACCTCTCCTGGCTATTGCAAGAAAGGCTGCTTGGAGGGAGTGTGAGAATTTAGACCCTAGAACTGTGAATCTCAGGGGCGGGGGGATCAGGTAACGGCATTTTAGGGAATTTATATCTAGAATCAGGGAAAGAGTACAAAAATAGACTCTCAGCTGATTACTTCAAGGGGAAGCTGCTCTGTTTTCTTGGACCATGACATTTCTGGAGAGGACCATGTCTAAAGGAAAAAAAAAAAAAAAGCAAAAATAAAGGAAAAGAGAATGATTTGACCCAAAATTGGAACCTCCATCTTAAGGGACCATAAGATAGAAAAAGCTTTTTTTGTAAAATGAGTCTGATTTTCTAGAACACAGCAGGCAATAACAAGGCTCCCATTTCACTTTGTCAGGGAGAGGCCAGTAATTTGAGGGTGGGAACAGATCCATTTACACAATGAGAGAATTACCCTATGTGCGAAGTGCTCCTAGCAATTTGTGGCCTCGCAGAATGCCATTTATAGTTCCTACAGTGGCAGGAAAATTAGGGGCCTGAGTGATTATTACTCTAATCGCAGACCTAAAGGATGCATTGGTCATAGTGGGCTACTTTCTCCCTCACACCAGAGAGGGACCAGCGCTTCGCTTGGGCTTCAGTAGGGAACAAGCAAAGTGAAAAGGCCAATTAGTTCCCCTCCTAGATATTATCTTTCAGCCTGTAAGTCTCTGCATCAGCTGTTACCTATAGCTTTAGGGCTTGAAGTTATTGCCCGGAATAGTGCTTTATCCTAAATTAAAAAATAATAAGTTCTTCTTTGGGGAGTCAACCTGGACTAAGAGGCTGGATCTCAGTGAAAACGAGGTCCCCAAAGAAGGTCTGACTACACTGCAGAAAGCCTTCCCATCGTCATTTCAAAACAGTTCATTTCCATGTTGTATTTTATTCCTGTTAAATACTTGGATGGTCCCCAAATCGCACTTTACAAGGAAGAAATAAACATGCTCTTCCTGTCCAGGTTGTGTGGAGAGGTATTCATAGCAGGATAGCCCTTTGTTGTGCTCAGCTAATTGCTAATTATGTAGTGATGGATGTAAATTGCACAGTTAGCATTTCAGGCTCACAGGCTCACTAGCTATTTCTTCTACTTAAAGGAGAAAGGCTGAAATAGCAAGAAAATCCTACCATCTCTTCACTCATGAAAATAAAGTCTAAACGAATGAAACAGGGCAAAAGAGAAAAAGAGGATGCCAGAAGTGGTTCCAGCCCAGATTCTGCCCATGACGTGGAAGATGTTCAGAGACTCTCCCTTGACCTGGAAGGGACAATGGATGCCCTTATTTGCAGGAGTAGCAATGTCCCTGCAAGTATTTTATTCATAAATGACCAAATGGCACTAATAGTAATAATATCTACTCTTTGAAAGGCACATTGAAGTTTTATGCCTCCCACTGAGCTAAATCCCCAGTTTACGCCTCCTTGAATTGTTCACAAAAAAGGTTATCGAGAAGGGCATGTTGTTAACGCAACATGAAATTAAAAACCCCAGAAAGGTGTAATGATTCTGATAACCTACCCTGCTGGGTGACTGTGAAGCAGACCAGTCCCAATGTCGCGTTTGCCTTCAGCCTCAGGCCAGTGTGGCCACACTCAGCTAGCCGTCTCTTGGCATCGGATTTGGAATCCTGTTTGCCTGCTCGTTTTAAGAAAGAAGGTTTTTATTTATGACTTTCTCTCTGTTGCATCTTTAATGCTGGGAAATAAAAAAATAGCTCAGAGGAGAACAGTAAAATATCTGCCCGCTACTCATCCTGCTGGGATAACAGATTCGCATAATGCTCACTGCAAAGTTAACAAAAGCCAATATTCCTCCCGAGGACGTTTTGCCATTGTGCAGTATCATAACACGTCCTTTCTTGAAGGGGTCTTTCTTTTACTTATTCACTGAGAAATCTTGTTTTCTAAAATCACAGATGGTTTGAAATTTTGTGGTTTGAAATTTTATTAGTCAAAATGGAGCTTTCCATTTTCTGCGGGTATTTCCAAACCAGGGAGAGGAATTCAGGTAAGGGGTTTCAGAGGACAGTGTTTCACATTAACTTTGCAGGTTTCAAGGAAATAAGATCCTGAATCCTCTTTATAGGTCTGACCTGATGTTGATCCTTTGATAACAGTCCTGTTTTGTATCAGGCTCATCACAGCACTCTTCATTCCACTTCACATCCACTAGAACGGCTATTATCAAAAACACAGAAAATAACACATGTCGATGGGGATGTGGAGAAACTAGAGTCCTTAGTTATTGATGGGAGTGTAAAAAGCTGCGGCTAAGTATCAGACGATCCTGAAATTGCACTTCTGGGTACATACCCAAATGTATTGAAAGAAGAAACTCAAATAATCTGTACCCCAGTATTCATAGCAGCATTTATTCCAAGAGGTGAAAACGAAGTGAAAATGACCTGTGTCCATCATGAATGGATAGGTAAATAAAATATAGTACAAACATATAACAGGCTATTATTCAGCCTTAAAGAGCAAAGAGATTCTGAAACATGCTATAACGCGGCCGAACATTGAGGACGTTAACCTTAGCGACAGAAGGCAGTTGCGGGGCAGATAGGATAGGATTTCTCTTTATGAGCTAGCTAGGGAAGTCAGATTCAGAGGGACAGAAAGCGGCATGGTGGCTGTTGTCAGAGGCTGGGGCAGAGGAGAGGACATTGGAAAGTACGATGTTGAATATACACAGAACAGAATTTCAGCTGTGCAAGATAAGAAGAGTTTTGGAATGGACGGCAGTGGTGGTCATGGTAGCATACTTGGATGTACTTACTGCCACTGTACTTAAAATTGATTAAGATGGCAAACAAACAAACAAAAAAAAAACCCTGAATCTCTTTAAATTTCCCCTAAACTTTACTCTTCCCCCAATCTTTTGCTACTCTCTTTGTCCCCTATATTTGGTGAGAAACAGTCCCTCTAGGAGCACCTCATACGATGAGCCAATAAGCCTGACTTTGTCGGACTGCAGCTTTGTCCTGGGTGCTTTGCCTGACTGGACTCAGACAGTACACACTACTCTCTGTCTGGCAAACTGTATTTGATGGTAATGGAATGTGGAGCCTATTGGCAATGGTGACCAGGAGAGATATCCACATGTGCTCACTGAGCAAAGGGCAAAACGAATTCCATCTCCAGTTGAGGGCTGGTTTGTTCTCCTGTCCCCAGAGCCCTGAGTTTCCAGGACGTCATGACTCCGGGCAGAGGTCGGGTGGGTGCAGTGTTCACCATCTTTAAGAGCCATCTTGCTGGCTTCCTGACCCTGATCTCAGCTGGTCCACAGCTTCTGTCTTTTCCGCTGTTTTGGGGTCCTTTGTTCTTTTTCTGGCCCGCAGAGATATGTATCATTTGAAAAAAAAAATTGGGTATATGCGTGCTTGTGTGGCTGTCTATCACTGTTGCTGGATTTGATCAGGGCTTGAGGGTCAAGTGTAGGGAATGCAGCAAAGCATGAAGATACTGTGTCATATTTGCCAGAGATTTTGGGTTTAAAAACTTTAGTGACATTGAGCTCCAAAAATATAAAACCCCGTGGCCATATGAATGTAAAGTGAAAACGCTGCTGAGTTGTAAAATAAGTATAAAGCCATCTAAGAGCATTCTTATTTTTTTTAAATGAAAACTACTTTGTTTTTTTAAACTTATTTTTAATTAAAAATTTCTGTATTTTGTTTTGTGTTGACACAATCATCGTACCAATTTAAAGGTTACAACGTGATGTTTAAACGTACATATAACTTGCATAATGATCAAATGAGGGTAAACAGAATATCCACCACCACCAATATTTATCATGTTTTTGTGATGAAACATCCAAAATCATCTCCTCTAATTATTTCAAAATATATAGTACATAGGTTTTTTTGACCTCTCAAGTTCTTTCCATTTTCTTTGCTGGCTGTGTTGTACTGGTCTTCTCAGGATGTCCATAGCATACCTGTGAGGTAACCCAAATATAATTACCACCCGAAGCAGCAGAAAGGTGCATTTCTGGTACTTCTAAAATAACTCACTTCGGTGTTAGGTCCCTCGTCCTACTCTGCTGTAATGGTGACTGTTTTCTGTTTTAAAGGAGGATAGTTTGCAGTAGAAGTCTTCTTTGCAGGTTTGTTTTCTAAACAAGATCCAAAACTAAGAAGAACCAGACCTACCTCTTGTGTTTCTCAAATGTTACTACCACCTCTATACTCTCTTTAAGACAAATGTTTGCTTCACCAGAGATTCTAAATTCAATAGATGTTTGTAGCAAGAAAATGTAGAAAGAACCTCTGTGATTTTCTAGTTAGTTAGGTCCAAGGGCATTACTGGAAAACGGTCATGGATGGCTGTCTTACTTTGTACAATAACCTGATCCGGCCAGTGGTGAAATGATCAATTGGGTAATTGTGGATTTTGGCTAAGAGGACAATAGATATTAATTTTGGCAATTTTACCCCTTAGAGACTGTTGCCTAAAATCACCTACAACAAAGGATATGCGTAAAAAAAAAATCATACCCATGGTTTTAAATAACGTTCAGTGCCTAGCTTCAATTGTATCCTACTTTAGCCAGCTCTGAATTCGATGACAATATAAAACAAAACTCAGTTATGCTCAGCAGACCTTAACTAGGCAAAACTGTGAAATTACTTACAGTGCTTTCTGTTTTTCCTTGCAGGGACACACGGAATTTCTGTTTCCTACTCACAGATATAGCTCTCATGTTTGATTCTTGTACAGCCTGGGAAATAAATTGCAGCTTGGGGAAAAGCACTCGATTGGGAGATTAAAACATGGAATTTTAGTGTCTGTTCAGGCAGCAGTTAGCTTTGCAACACCTGTGGTTTCTATTCATCCAAAAGTTGGGACAGAAAAGAATAGTGGTGCTACTAAAAATTTTTAGATTTCCAAAGTTTGAAGATATACAATCATCCCTGATATGTTGGCTAGTGAAGAGGCATTCTCCTTTGAGGCTTGCTCATTTTTAATAGAGAGATCTTGTAAACCAAAAGATTTTTAAATCTGTACATTTTCAAAGGTGAGAATTTTGGATATCATGGCAAGTTGAAAGAGAAATCTTTTTCTGTGGAAATTTTCAAGGTACCTTAAGTCATAAAGTAAGTTGATTTACTTATTTGTAAATCTAGAGTGGGGGAAGAATGTGGAGCATGATTTTTAATTCCCTGGCTTAATTATTTTCACCATTTTGAAATTCTGACTGTGTATTTAGCATTAATTTGATGCTCTTCTGGTCCTTTTCCATTTTGACTAAGCATATTCTATGTAACTCCTCATTTTTCTTCATTTTCTGCTGGTGTTTATTTATGACTTTTCGTGATATACATTGCTTGTGGTTTAATTTATGTTGCTAAATAATACCACTGTAAATAAGGTACCGCTATTCCCTGGTTTGTTTAGATCCCATCAGTGGAGCTCTATTAACTCAGAGATATTTTCAGTTGCAGCAGATAAATTACTGTGTTAAATTTGCATTTCAGTAATTTTCTGATTTAGATATGGGGTTGATAATGGGCATAATAAGTCAGGAAGGGGGATTCGAGGGGAGGGAATCTCCTGAAATCCTAGCATCTTTAGCAACATACAAAAAATAGTCTCTGTTTTCCATTATGCGGTATCTTCCTATATCTGAATACATAAAAGTTAATTATCTTTATAAAGCAGTATTGGAAATGGCGTTAGCTATTTTCTTCTCTTTGTATATTTTGCTGTCAATTTGAATTCAAATTGGTTTGGTAAGAAGTTTTGCCCCAGGGGTGCATCTTAATAGCAGCATTCCTGATTTGTCATAATTTACTGGACTACACGGAGTGTAAGAGCCTTGATTTTAAAGGTCTACTCTTAGAGGCAAAGCACTGGTCACTGGTTTTGTGGCTTGATTTCTGCTGGTGGCTTCTCAAGTCTTCATTTTCCCATTCAGTCTTTTCTGATAATTTCCTTCGTGTTTGTATTGTTCTTCCTACCCCGCCCGAGTCTGAGCTTCCTGAGAGAGGGCTTAGCTTGTTTTCTCACAGGACCTCGTCCAGTGCTAGACAATGAGTAGGTACAAAGCAGATTAAATAGAATTACCTGTCTAAATCCTAAAATGTAGTACTTGTCTAAAGAAGAACAATAACACCACCATTGACCACAGCAACACACACAGAGCTGAGAAGTGACTTATTGATTGGTTGCTTTGTCTTCAAAATGCCAAACAAATGCCTGGATGATTTTTTTCCATTATTGAATTTATGTATTTGTATGTAGGAGGTAAAGAGCACTTAATCAACTATCCTGACAGGTTGTTTTAGCCATCTGAAAACAGGGCTTTTAAACAAAAAACTGGGATCCATTAACTGATAGGAAATTGCTTTAGCCCTATATACTACACAACGTGTGATTTGTACTTGTGTGTACGCCTGTAGACTCATACACATAATATGAAATTATAAAAGGGAAAAATGTGAGCACTGCCCTTTAAGATCTCTTCTTGAAAAAAATAAAACAGGCGTACATGTTCATGAAAACACTACAGAAAAGAATAAAACAGGGTTGGGTGTGTAACTTATTTGTAAGAGTGTTCACTCAGGCATGGTGCAAGGCCCTGGTCCAATCTCTACTACTGCAAAAATAAAGAAAATAACACAAGAAGAAGAAAATTTTCTTTTGTGTAAGCTCCAAAATTATTCCTTAGGAATGATAATTAACAACTTCTTATATCATCGTCCAGAAATGTGTACTGAACATGTGTGCATGCACACGTGTGCACACGTGTGCACACGCGCGCACACACACACATTCTATAGACTATTTTGTTCATTTTTTGAATGTTGTCTATAATGGATATAATTTCTTATCAACAAACATATTTGCTTTCTTTTGTTTTCTTTTCCTTCCCTCCCTCCTTCTTGCATTCTTTCTTTCTTTCCTTTCTTCCTCCTTCTTTTTCTTGTGGCGCTGAGAATTGAAGCCAGAGTCTCACACAGTGAGGCAACCTCTCTACCACTAAAGCAAATCCTCAGCTCCCTCTTTAGTTTTAACAGCTGTGAAGCATTTCCTTTTATGAATATATCAAATTTAATTAATATCTCATGTTTATTTAAATCTAATATGTTATTATAATCAAAGTTGTGAATGAACATCATTTATGCAAAAACTTAGTACACTTGTGTAAGGTATGTTTGTTTTAAATTGTGGTAGATATTATTACAAAAGAATGACAATTTACACTTTCTGCAAGTATTATACGAATGAGTCCATTTTAGTTCATGCTGCTATAACAAAATAATTTAGGCTGGATAATTTGTAAATAACAGAGAGTTATTTCTCACAATTCTGCAGGCTGAAATTCCAAGATCAAGATGCCAGCAGGGTTGATTTATCCTGAGACCACTCTCCTAAGTTTGTGGGTGGCTTCCTTCTCAATGTAGCCTCAGGTAGTCTTTTCTCTGTGCACACACATGCCTGCTGTTCTTATTAGGTCACCAATCCATTTGGATGAGGGCTCCACTCTTAGGAGTTCGTTTAATTGAGTTCAAAGAGGTAACTTTAATTACCTCTTTGAAGGCCCTATCTCCAAAATATCTCATTAGGGGCAGGGTTCAGCACATGAATTTACAGTTTGGATATAGTTTCTTCAGAGAACACTAATGTTCACATACTAGAAGATTTGTTCCCCATCTGGCAGTGTTGGGAGATGGTAGAACCACTAAGGGGCAAGTTCTGATAGAAGTTGGTTAAGTCAGTGGGGGTACCATTCTCAAAAGGGATTGAGTAACTATCTTGGATCCTGGTTCCCTTGAAAGTGAGGTGTTATAAAAATGGTGAGCCTGGATCCTGGATTTCTCTCTGCTTTCTTGCCTCACCACGTGATCTCTTTTGCCTGCTCTTCCACCATTGTAAAGGTGTCTTCTGGAAGGACCTCACTAGAATTGATAAAATGCTGGTGTCATGCTCTTGAACACCTGGAACTGTGAGATAAATACAGCTCTTTGCTCTATAAAGTACTCAGTTTAAGGTGTTCTGTTATGGCCACTGAAAACAGGTTAATATAGGAAGGGGACACAATCTAATCCATCATGCCAGCAGAGTCTGAAGAAACAAGAGGGGAAGGTAAGTTGAAGATAGATACAAAGGTATGACTGTAATGGTGGAGTATGGGAGAGACTTAAGGAAAGTCAGAAGGTGATTAAAGACTCGAGTTTAGTGAGTGGCAGTAGACTCAAGGCTCCTCCTCATCTTTGTGGTAAGGGTCAAAGAATCGTTGGAAGTGGGGTATTAGAGAGAATCAGCTGGACTTCTCTCTAGGAGCAGGTGGCCAGAGAATGGAATGTCTGATAGAAAACTGTAGAGGGATTATGGTAATTAGTAATGAAAAGTTTCACTTTAGGAACATAGGTAGCTAAAATAAGATGTCACACTACATGAAAAGAGATCAAAGAACACAGATGCCATGGAGTCACAAAGATCACCCCTATGTAAGAATTATGAGAAAGAAAGTGTGAAGGAGAATGGAAGTGAACCACGATCTCAAAAATCTTCAAGAAATGGTCTGGCACGACGGGTGACTCTGACAGAGCGCCACTCTTGGAACTCTGTGTTGATGCTGGAGAGTACTGTGGCCCAGTCATGCCAAGGAGAAGAAGGGCACCTGCCTGACTTGAACATCTAGAGCTTATTCAGGACAGAGGAGGGAAGGCAGATGTCCCTGCACAGAGCTGTGAAGAAGCAGACTCCTCAGGGAGAGGTGGGCGGCAGTTAGAACAATCAGTTGATGGAACGCTCTGTCTTCACTGCAGCCCTATTCACAAGAACCAAGAAAGGGAAACAGGCAAGGAATAAGTGGACAAAGAAAATGTGGTACATGTGCACAGCGGGGAATACTTTTTAGCCATGGAAAGAGTAAAATCCTGTCATTTTTGACAGTACACAAGAGTTGGCAGGGAAGTCAAGCATGTAGGAGCTGTTTTTGACTGATAGCACAGTGGGGTGGTTTTAGGAATTAGGGATGGGTGAGAGGTGGGGTAAAAAATGGGGTGCACAGACCAAGTGGGAATAAGGGTTCAGATATTGAGGGAAATTCTAGATTTCTTCAAGTGATTGATATAAACAGGGACAATAGTCAAAATGGAGATTGGTGCTGATAGTCTTGAGACAGATAATGAGGGTGAGGCTATGTGAGTGGGGGGAGAGTGTGGGGGGCAGCAGTCTACACAAAAGAAGGAGTTTTGACAAGAGCAGAATGGATGGCTAACTCCTGCTGTGGAGGCCAGGTGAGAGGGGGGCGTATGTGTTGTGATGTTTTTCCTTCAGATTATCCTGCTTTTTAACTTTATTAATAAGTATTTATGTTACATATATTAATATGTTTATAGAAATTTTTACTTTTTATATAGTAAAACTCATCAATATTTTTTCTTTATGATTTTGGGTATATTTCAAAGAATGTCTTCCCTTTTTCAAAATCTTGTGTTTTTTTAAATAAAAATATTTAAAGATATTTTTAGTATGTTTATTTTCCACTGGAATCTATTGATTAATATGTAGGAATCTGGATTTTTATTTTTTTTCCTATATGACCAGCTTAATGCCCTCATGGTGTATTTTGAAATAACCCAAGATGCTCTTTGAATGTTTATTTATTACATAGTCACATCTTTTCCTCTCAGCTCCTAACCAGTCTTGCACTAACATTTTCAGTTCACAACCTTTTAAAAAGTTCCTGGTTTTAGCCTTCTGTCTCTGTTTCTAATAAAAACATGAAAGCGAATGTTTTCTACCCTTAAGATCCAGGTGTACCCTTGAACATTTGGCATTTTGGAGATTTTGGCTATGCTTGGTGGAAGGGAATTTTGGGGGGCCAAATAGGTAAAATAACTCCTCAAGGAAAACCCTCTCCATCAATATTATCTTTTCTAATGACTTGATTTTGGTCAATATGCTTTCTTCAGAAGAATGTTAGACTGTGGAGCCAGGGGAAAATGGGACTATGACACTCACCAATCCATCCACTGAATAGCAGCTGCTTACATTTCAGTCTTAGAAGAGGTATTTTTAGAGTAAGGCAAGAAACCTTGCAGACCAGGTAACATTACATTCCTGTCAAATGCACAAATGACCCTTATTTTTCATCTGTCCCTTACATTTAGAGTTCCTCCAGGTCTCTAATTCTTAAGGATCACCTTAAACTTACAAACTTTTGGTTCTGAAAAAGGATGGGCCACTAATGGGCACTGCCCTAGAGAAACGAGTAGCAGGCCAGCACCGTTGGCACTAGCAATCCATCCTGTAGGAGTGGGGCTGCGCTCTCCAGCCCTTTCCCATACTCTCGCTCACCTTTCACCAACTAGGAGTGTGACTATATCCTTCTGCCTCCACCTCTCTCCTGTCTAGCCCGTGGTCCAGATGGCCTTCTCCATTCTCTTTCCAACACACAGATGAGAATGTGAGGCTGCCCTGCTTAGGAAGTTCTCGTGGCTCCCTGCTGCCCACAGCATGAAGCCCAAACGCTGGAGCCTGGAATTCTGGATTCTTCACGCTCTGAGGGATCTCCCGTCCTCCTGTCCATGCACCGCCCACTCTCCTTCTTTCCTTCCTATCTAGCTACATACAGTCATATCGCAAGCTTCCTTTTCTGAATTTTCCATTCCTGCAATTCAACCCGCACACTCCCTCTCCCTTACTTTCAGGACCAGGGAACTATGACAGATCCTGTGCGGCTCAGCTCAATTGTCACCACTTCCAAGAAGCCTTTTCTACTCCCTCAGGAAGGGCCCATTGCTCCCACCGCTTCCTCACTGAGTGTTCCTGGAGCACCTCATTTCTGTCACCATTGAAATACCTCAACATTTCCCGGGCTGAGGACGTACTGATAGCAGCTGTGCTGCTGCACTGGAGCTGCTGCTTTGTAAAAACAGTTAGATGTTTCCTCTCCAGCATAGTTATACTGTGTGCATTATCTTATCCTCCAAGTGAGCCTATGAAGTAGACATTTTGTAATCTCCATTTTCAGATAAGGATATTGAGTCTTAAAAAATCAAGGACCTAACTTGTACACAGACTGTATATTTTTCTAATATTTTCAGTTCCTGAGACTCAATCTCTTGGTCCAGAGCCCATGAATGAATGACAGAACTAGCCATGTGCTCCGCGCAATGTGGTGACTTCTGTTGAAGACATTTCCTTGTGTGGGAAGCCCACGTGGCAACCAGAACTTCCTTTGGTCCGAGTGGCTGAGGGTGAGTTACCAGGCAACTCTGAATTTTTGGGTGTCCATCTATAAAATCTTGATAATAAACTGCTTGACTACCTTACCAGGCATTTGAGAGCAATAAGCAAAATAATATATGTGAAATACATAAATGCTGGTAGAATAAGTTAATAACAGATACTTTCTCTTCTGTTTTCCATCATCACCCATTCCATGAAGACAACAAACTGGCCTCTCCTTCCTGTCCTGACCAGAGACGTAAGCAAGGAGGGGCAGAGGACACAAATGACTAACGGGATGAGGGCTTTAAGCCGAGTGAGTACAGCTCATGTGCCATCTCTACGTGGCTATTAGGTAATGAGTAATGATCTCAAAAATCATTGTGTGTGTGTGTGTGTGTGTGTGTGTGTGTGTGT
Source organism: Hystrix cristata (assembly GCA_004026905.1). Classification (NCBI taxonomy): domain Eukaryota; kingdom Metazoa; phylum Chordata; class Mammalia; order Rodentia; family Hystricidae; genus Hystrix; species Hystrix cristata. The sequence goes on along the minus strand of PVJO010003147.1, from coordinate 113,447 downwards.
GTGTGTGTTGGAGATCCAACCCAGAGCTTCACCCATTCTAAGTAAATGCTGTACTATGGAGCCACACTCCCAGCCCTGTACCATTGCTTTTATCTTCATATTCATTTTGGGGGAAAGAATGGCCTCTTGGGGTTCTATAAAAAGGGGTAATTAAAAGGGTTGGGGATTTAGCTTGGCAGTAGAGTGCTTGCCTAGCAAGCACAATGCCTTGAGTTTGAGCTCCAGCACTGTGCCCTCCCCCAACAAAAAGGGGTAACTAAAGATTACCTCTTGCTTGTCCTAAAGGAATTATCAGTCTTGCCACAAGAGCTGAGTTTAGATACTAGATTTCACAATCAAGAGAAAAACAATCCTGCAGAGATTCTTTTGATTTGCTTTTTGGCACCACTCTTGCCATTCTCAAATGACTTCAAAGTTCTCTGTTTCAGTGATAAGATTACTGCTCCCGTGGCTGGTGAGAGGGTGGGGAAGGAACACTGCTCAAAACTTTTGAAGCGTAGCTTTCCAGAACTTTGTAGGCGTCTTTATTTCATTTGACTTTCAGATACCAAGTTTATGTTTAGCACCTACTGCTTGTGAAGAGTTAGGGCAAAGAGTAAAGGAGGACAGCCAGGTCCTGGGCTTTTTTTTTTTCCCCAGTGCTGGGGGTTAAACTCAAGACAGAGCTCCATCTCCAGCCCTTTAGAAATTATTATTATTATTATTAACTTTGAGACAGGGTCTCCCTAGGTCACTAAATTGCCCAGGCTGGGCTCAAACTTGTGATTCTCTTGCGTCAGGTTCCCAGAATGCCGAGATAACAGGCGCACACCACCTCAGCCAGCTCCCAAGGTCTACAGAGAACTGTGCGGGAGAAGCAGAAGAGAGGCCCGGCCCACCCAGGAGTCAGCACATGGGCGGCCAGTGGTCAGGAACTGGCCAGAGAAGATGTGCCAGGATCTAAGCCTTGGAAGAAGAATTAGCTGTAAGAAGGAAGGAATGATCTTTCTTGACCGCAGAGTCAAACCTGATCTTGGGAATGGGAATAAACATTCACTGAACACCTAATCCTACAGGGAGTTTCACAGATAATAACTAACTTAGTCTTCATACTAATCTTTTGAGACAGATATTTTGGAAATGAGGAAATACAAGAATACTGAACAATTTTTTCTGAGATTCTACTACTGGTTAATGGAGAGTCTGGGATCCAATCCAGGGAATACTCTAAAATTTTTTTTGGGGGGGATCATAGACTTGCACTTAAATAATTTTATGTAATCTTCAGTCAATATAGGACAGTCATTCTTACTACAGTGATATCACAGCATCTTAAAACTGGATTGAGATATTGTACATGTAGGTTTGTTTCGGAATTTATTTGAAAAGAACAGAAAGGAACTTGTTTATGTGGGATCAGAGATTACAGTGATATAAATAGTATTAAGAGAATAAGATTATTTTAGCAAAAACATAGAAGCATAAGTTTAAAAAAAGGATGCAAAGCATGTGTCATCAGAATTGAGTTTGTTATTTTAATTCTGTATCCAAAGCTATGAATATAAGCTAAAAATATTAGAGTATATATATATTGAATTAAAATTTTAATTAAGTCCCCTATACAAAATTGGATTAAGATCCATATGAATCACTTTTTTTCCTTTTTCCATCAAGTCATTCAGACTTCATAACACCTCTCTGAATACCCATAATACCCGCGGACAAGACAGGTGTTGCCTTTACAGATGAGGAAACTGGGGTCATGTGTCTCCTCAAAATCTTAGCTCAGGGCGTGGCAAAGATATCGTTAGAGCACAGGAGCTTCAGAAGCAAAAGGAAATAGCACACTCACATTTATAGGCCATGAACTGTACTTGGAGTTTTCATAAAATATATTTAATTCCTAGAGTAACCTTACTAGGTGTTTCCCCCATGTTTAGAAATGAGAAAACTCAAGTTCAGGGATGGAATCAAGTTAAAAAGCTATAAAGTGGCTGAGGTGGGATTTGAACCTGGTTTTCCAAAGTCACATATTTGTTTTATACATTTCTACAAGCCATTTATGTTTTTCACACTCGTATTTGAATACTGAGCAGAGTGTCAGTTGCACGGTAAACACTTAGCGATTTTGATGAATGACTATGTTATGAGTAGAATATATACACCAGTGGTTAGCAAGGAGTACAAAAAGAAGAGTATTTGATACATTCTAAGTCTACTATCAAAGAAATACTTACCATGTTGTCAAGAAAATAGTCTGTTTTGTTAAAGAGGCTTTCCTTTTCTGCTTTTGTTCTTATTTAGTGAAGGATTATTGTTCCACAGATAAAGGTAGAAGGCTATGCCACGGGAGTGAAATGAAAAAGGAGATAGACGAAGTATAACTGAAAATATTTCTGAGTCCTTTTTCAAGCAGGAAGTTGTACAATGTGCTTCCTAGACCCCTAGCTCCTTGTTTATGGACTCACTCTGACTTTGCCCTGACCCCAAACGTGCTTATGCAGAACACCTTCACCCATTATCTTACCTGAAGTCAAGGCAGGGCCCCTCTGATTAGTATCTTAGGGTGGAGGCAAAATGCAAGATACTTCCTTCTTTATTTATTAAGGATGACATTTGTCATAGACGACTGCCTGCTAATACAAAACACGAGCTTTAATTGAATTGGATTCTCAGTTATTCAACAAATATTGGTTAAATCGCTATAAACTCAAGGGAGGATAGGGAAGATGTATTAGTTTGCCATTAGAAGACAGAGAACACCTGTTTTCTGTGAAGGTCCCCAGACTCAAAGTTCTATTTTGGGTTCTACTTCTGCCTCCACCATCAGTGATTGCATAATCTGAGCTGCTGAGCATCTTACTTTGGATGTCTGTAAATTTAAGCTGCTTATTGGATCTTAGCCTAACTGTGCCTTAGGGGAAAGTGAAGAATGTGTGGGGTCATTCAAATGAATGGGGGTTGTTACTGGCATTTAGTACCCAGGAATCAGGGACAATAAATGCTATGCCCTGTGGGGGTCAGCTGCTTACCACAAGAATGCTTTCTGAACAAGATTGTAACCACGTCTCCATTGAGAAACACTGAAATTGACCCAAGTTTTAGTAGTCCCTAAAGCCAACAGAGTGACTAAGGGCAAATTACAGTTCTGTTAACTTTGATAAGGTCAACAAGCAATGATGTTAAATATAGACAAACCACTGGCAAAGTGCCTTCCCAGGAGCACATGTACACAAAAGTTTGGGGTGTGTTAAATCCTAGTGGTCTTTGCTGTGAATGGTAGCAAAGATGTTACTAAACTCCATTCATTATTGTAGCACATTTTCTATTAATTATCTTGAATAATGTGTAAAGCAATAGCTTGAAGGCCACATGGAACGTTAATTCTGCTAATGAATTCAGTGACTGTATTTTCTCAGGCTTCTCATCCCAAGCTTCTCTCCACACCATTTCATTCACATGAAAGCGCCCAGGCTTGGTAAACCTGCCTTCCTACCATTGAATTTCTTTCATTACGGAAGAGCTGTATGCTCCAAATTTATTGTTGCCTAATTATTTCATTTTGCCACTAAAGCTAATTGTCAATAAGGATAATGAAAATGACTCCCAGACATGTTAGCAATTTGAATCATCATAAGCCTCTTGGTGGCTTGATGCCAGCTGGCAGTGCCATCCCAGGCCAGCTTTGCTGCCTTTCACAGCACACTCCTCTGGAACAGGTCCATTCAGAGCCCTCTGCGCCTTGTGAGATTTTGGCATTCCAGACAATAAAATCTAGACAATGAAATTTAAAAAATATGGACATACACAAAAATGTTGTTATGGACCAAATCAAACTTTCAAACTCTTTCTCCTATTTCATTCAGTTCAAGCATAGGTAAAGCAATCTGCTCACCCCAGATGCAGAAGTGGATTTAGGAGGACATATAGGGTTTTCCTCTTCCCTACTTTTAAAGTCTCCCAGGCTCCATTTTCTTGCTTTCTTTGGATTTGAGTGTCCATTGGCATCGCCACATTCTGTGTGACCATTTGCAGCAGACTCCATTGCCATAATCAAATTTAGACTGTGTTTGTAGTAGCCCTGCATCCACCTTATGTGATGGATTATGACTAATTGTGATTTAGTTATGACAGTCCTTTTCCCCCTTTGCCATTTCCCAGCCTCTCTTTCAGACAACAGTTGTCATATTAAATAGTTCTTGACAATGAGATCTCGATACCAAGAGGAATTCTTTTGGAGAGATTTCTGGAGAAGCTTGCAAAATATAGCAGCTATTTTTTATTTTTTTTATTTTTTTTTTTTTTTTCTTTGGTGCTGGGGATTGAACTCGGGTCCTTGTGCTTGCAAGGCAAGCACTTTAACCACTGAGCTAAATCCCCAGCCCCAGCAGCTATTTTTTAATGAGGAGGTAGTGCAGCACGATACAAGTCACCTGTTCCATGATGGCATCTTCCAGCACCTGTCTAAACCTGCCTGATGAGCTTTGAATTTCTTGACGTGGGGGGAAAAAGCGGCATCTGTTTGACTAAGTCATTGTAGTGAAATTTTCTGTTATTTATAAGTACAAACCTTACTGATCGAGTTTTTTGCTTTTGAATGACCTCTACTTCTCGAGTAGCTATCTATCACCTCTCTTTTCCCCCTTTTCCATCATCTTTGAATAAATTGTCTTCTCTTAGTTAAAAAAAAAAAACAACCTTACCGATTCGCCATTTTTATGCTTATTAAAATGTAATCTTGGGGATTTGGGAAATTTTGACATTGACTATTTGCTGGCAGCGGTACAGTGATCTCGACTTCAATGATGCTTCTTTCTGCAGCTGGTGGAGATCAGGGTGTGTCGAGTTTGGATAAAGTAGATGCCGCTACTGCCCCAGATGTACTTCAAGAAGCAAAACCAAATGTCACCTGAGAAGGATATAAAATATCAGTTCATCTCCACGTTGCCACTTCTGTTTTATGATACAACTGGGGAAAGGAAAGGAGACAAACCTGTGCTGAATTTAGCTAAATTAACACATGAGGAGAAAATTGTGCACGTGGTACGTATCTTGCATAGTCAAGTGGCTGAGCAGACTTACAGTGTTTTCCAATGGAAACAATTTACATTTCGATTCCTGGAAAAAGTAATGAACTAAGAGTCAAGATTTCAGAAATTTATTTTTCCTCTACATTTTACTTAGGTCTCTCCGAGTGTCAGTTTTTCAGCTTTCAAATATGGATAATACCATGTTTTGTCTATTTTACAGAATTGCTGCAGAAAGCGAGTGGGAGGAAGTACACAAAATTTCACTTTATAGTATGTTTGTGATGTGATCTCTATTGTCATTTTATTAATTTACTTTGAGGACAAACCATTAGTTTATTTTCACTTAGTCACCCTTTCCAGATTGGGTAATCTATCACAATGCATGTCTATGCTTTGAGGTCTAAACACCATGACTCTTTGTACACATAGCTAATGGAGACAAACACTGGCATATTTCTGCACTCTGGTGTGTCAGAGAGACACTGTTCCATATTGTCTCTAATTTTAATTCTACTAATCAAGCTGTTATGCAAAAAAACTTCACTTAAATAGATTACACAATTTAAGATGATAAAGAACTATAAACACTAATGTGTTGAACCATGGTAAATATTAAACATGAGAGATTATTCTCTTTATTTTTATTATAGAAAATGAAGATAAGGAAAAAAACCAGAAAAGGAAAAGCAAAGTTAAAATCCTACACACCCACACTGACCACTGCTCTTGTATTCCATGTGCCTCCAACGCCGACTGACTCATCAGAGTCCAGCAGTTCCAGGCAGCAAGAGAGATCTGAAAGCCTGGCCACTGTTCAGGGAGCCAGGTGTCTATTACTGCCCCAAAGGCAAAGGTGCATAGTCAGAATCAGACATCTGGAAACTGGATGACTGAGATCATCAGACGACTGGGTGTGAAAACTTTGACCCAAGACGCTGCTGTACTGAACAGTGAAACAAACGAATGAACAACAACAAACGTCTCCCAAACCAAGAGATGCGAATCCTTCTTTTGGAGCTAGAACTGGAGAAAAAGAGAGACAGATGTGGAGAATAGAGAAAGACAGAGAGGGACAAATGCAAAGAATTGAAAGCTATGAACAGAAGAGCTGGGAGGCAGTCACAGTGGTGAGCAAGCAGGAGAAAGGAGACAAAGAGAGGAGTCACAGGTTGGCAGTGGCACAAATAAAGGGGCGACTGCAAGGAGGCACATTCTGTGAAAAGACAGGCCACAGCAGGCACCTCCGAGGCGATGAAGAGGCCAGTGGCCCCTGACCATCCTTTCCAGGTCTGCCAGACTGGAGCACAGAGCCATGGCTGTGTTCTCAACACGAGAGGGGTGCCGCGCTTCCACAAGGGCTCAGAGCACCGCGTCCAAACTGTTCACTTTTCCTTCCTCCTCCTGTATTTCTTCTTGTGTGTCATCTGATGTAACCTAAAAACCTACCTCTGTTGCAATCAGCCTGAAAAACCGGAATAAAGTCTTCACTGACGTGTATTTTGTTTGTTGTATGCTAAATGGGAGCATCCGTTTGTTATGTTTGATTAATTTCTTCTTCCTTTACATAGATCACAAATACCTTACCATACAGTATTAATAAATATATTTCTACCATTTTTAATGGTGGAGTGAATGCTTGCAGAAAATTTCCCCCTTTGCCCTAATGTACAGATAAAGTCTAGATGAAATAGTAAAAGCATATTAAAACTATGTAGCTGTGCTCAAGAACAGGAAAGGGGACCATCATAAACAGAGACTAGGAGAATGCAAAGCGTTAAGAAAAGGGGTCATAAGTAGCAGCAGGAGGAGGCTCATGCGTTGTGTGCTGCAAATTTGTACCATTGCTCAAGGGAATGCATGCCTCAGGATGCTTCAAGAAGCTGGAAGGTGAGAGTGTGTATCATGCTAGAGATTAGTGACTGGAAAAGAACCCAGAATCACAGCTTGAAATAGACCAAGTGCCAGGCGACAGGAGAAGAAATGGGTTCTCTCTAGAGTGCGGGACCAGATTCATGTGACCTTAGGTCTGGGACTTGGAAATAGTCATCCGTGAAGGGAGGCCACTGTACCGTCAGCTAGCTGAGCACTGCTACGCGCCATACCTCTGCAGGGCTGTGGGGGAGCCAATCCTGAAAGCAAGAAGTTCTAATAGCAAATTAAAAATGAATGAGGAGGGCAGGCAGAAAGCTCGTAACAGAGACAAGGTGAGAATACAGTGCCAGCAATGGAAACAGTGTGGAATGGGGCTAAGAAGAACAAATAGATCAATGAGAGAATGAAACACACTGCTGCACACCGTGGAAACTTGCTTTATGATGGGTAGGGTTTTACGAATTAGTGGGGAAAAGGATGCGTTATTTCATAAATAGTGTAGGAATGGTTGGCTTTCTTTCCCTTCCTTCCTTGCTTCCTTCCTTCCTTCTGCACTCTCCCTCCTCATCCTGTTCTTCCTCTTTTCTTCCTTTCTCTCTCTCTGTTTCTCTGTCTCAAAATCCCACCCCCCATTTCCCTAGCTAGGATGCCTAATACTATGTCAAAAGCGACAGGAGTTGGTATCCTTACATTGCTCCTAATCTTAGAAGAAAATCTTTCAGTTTTTTACCACTGAATATGGCATTAACTGTGACCTTTGCAGGACGGTATTTATAAGGTTGAGGTAATTTTCTTTTATTCTCTGTTGAGTGTTTTTTAACATGCAAGGGTTTTGAGTTGTGTCAGATGGTTTGTTTACATGTGTGGAGATGATAGGATTTTAATTCTTTGTTTTGTTGCTGTGGTGTATCACATTTATTGAGTTTTGTGTGTTGAATCATCCTTGAGTCTGGGGGCTAAATCTCACTTTGACATGGTGTATTATCCTCTTAATGTGCTGTTGAACTTGGTTTCCTGGTATTTTGTTGAAGATTTTTGCACTTATATTTATTGAGGATATTGGCCTGTAGTTTTCTTTTCCTGTAATGTGGCTTTGGCAGCAGGATAATACTGGCTTCACAAAAGGAGTTTGGAAGTGTTCCCTCCTCTTCAATTTTGTTGGAGGAATTTAAGAAGTATTGGCATTCATTATTCTTTGACTATTTGGTAGAATCCTCTAGTGATGCCATCTGGTCCTGGGCTTTTCTTTGTTGAAAGGTTTTTCATTACTGGTTCAGTCTCCTTACTAGTTAAAGTTATTTTCGATTTTATGTTTCTTCATGATTCAATCTTGGTAGGTCGTGTGTTTCTAGGAATGCATGATTTTTTCCTAGCTTATTTAATTTGTTGGCATATAATTATGCATAGTAGTTCTTTATATTCCTTTTTATATCTGTGGCATAGTAGCGATGCTTCCTTTTTGCTCTCTTCCTTTACTTATTTCAGTGTTCTCTATTTTTCTTGGTTAGTCTAGGTCAGTGGTGGCAAACATTTTAGTTACCGAGTGCCCAAACTGAAACCCAAAACCCACTTATTTACCACAAAGTGCCAACATTGCCATTAATGCACGGCTGCTGGGGCAATGCAGTGAGACTTGGCTCGCAGGGTAGTAGAGAAGGCTCTGTGTGCCCAATGCGGCGTGTGTGCCGCAGGTTCACCACCACTGGTCTAGGTAAAGCTTTGCTAATCTTTTCAAAAACCCACTCTTTGTTTCATTGAGTTGAAAGTTATTCTTTTTGAAATTTCATTTATTTGTTTAATTTTTGGGTACTGGGGATTGAATTTGGGGCCTTGTGCTTGCTAGGTAAGCACTCTACCACTTGAGCTAAATCCCCAACCCCATAAATTTCATTTATTTCGGATCTGATTTTACTTTTTTTCCTTCTGCTAACTTTGAACTTAGTTTGTACTTAGTTTTCTAGTTCTTTGAGATATAAAGTTAGTTTGAGATGGTTTTTTTTTTTTTTTTGGTACTGGGGATCAAATTCAGGGGCTTGTGGTTGCTAGGCAAGTGCTTTACCACTTGAGCTAAATCCCCAGCCATTATTCATTTTTAATATATGCATTTACTTCCACGAACTTCCGCCTTAGTACTCATTTTGCTGTATCCCATAAATTTTGGTATGTTGTATTTTTACTTTCACTTGTCTCGAGGTATCTTCTGATTTTCCTTTTAATTTCATCTTTCACTTATTGGTTCCCCAAGAATATTGTTTAATTTCCACGTATTTGTGAATTTTCTAATTTTCTTTCTGCTATTGGTTCCTAGTGTCATTCCATTCAGGTCAGAAAATACGTCTGGTATGATTTCATTTTTCTTAACATTGTTGAGAGTTGTGACCTGCTGCAAAGCGATTGAGGGGAAGGTCAGAGGGAGAGGTGCATTGAAGACTCAGAGTCCACGTTGAAATTTGGATACAAGAGTGGCTGAGGATCTGAGAAGGAACTCGGATACCAGGTCCTAGCTACTCTGTATTTTTATTAGTAATGTGATGCAAATACAATTTTAGGAAAACAAGTGGACTGGTCATTAATTTCCGAGTGAATATGCTAAGCTATCTGTAAGCATTAATAAATTTAAAGTATAACATGTAACCTGCTAGTTAATAAGAAACGAATGAGCATAGCATGTAGCTTCTAGTAAATGAGGAACCTGTTTTCAACACAGCCTGCAAGAACCCAGTAACTCCTGGAACAATACATGGAAGAGTCCTTGTGTGCAGGACACCTTCTCCTCAGTTGACCCAGCGTGCCAAATCACACAGGCGTACACTTCTTGGGGTCTGGGCTCTATGCAGCCTGGTCTCCAATAGTGACCTGACATGTGTTTGAGAAGAATGTATATTCTGCTGCTTAGGGATAGAACGTTCTGTATCTGTCTGTTAATCCATTTGGTCTGTAATATAGTTCATGTCCTCTGTTCCCTTATTGACTTTCTGTTTGGAAGTTTTTTTCATACTGAAAGTGGATCAATGGAACCTTCTATTATTGCGCTAGTGTGTATTTCTTCCTTTAGTTCTGTCTACGTTTTGTTCATTGATATTTTTATGCCAAGAAAAATGGCAAAGCTAACCTTCAAAACTGAAGGAGAAATAAAGACTTTACCAGACAAGCAAAAGCTGACAGAATTCATTCATATATATGTTGGATACATACATACATATATATATATATATATACACACATATATATATGTATATGTATATATATGTGTGTGTGTGTATATATATATCTTACTGATAAATTGATTCTTTCATCATCAAATGTTATCTTTCTTTGTTTATTCAGAAGGTTTTTGCCTGGTATAAGTATGGCCACTCCTACTCTCTTTGGTGAGTCTTCTGTAGCCAGTATAAAGCTATCCTGGCTCTTTGTTAGTATTGTTTGTTTTGTTTTGCTTTCATCCATTCAGACACTCTGTGCCTTTTGACTGAGGAGTTCAATCCATTTGCATTTAATGTAATTACTATAGGGAAAGTCTTACTATTACCATTTGGTCGTTTTCTGTCATATAGATTTTTCTTTTTAAATGTCTTTTACCTTTCTTACCATCTTCCTTCGTATTTTGTCGTAATGAAATGATTTGATTCTTTTCTCATTTGTTAATGTGTCTTCTCTCAGTATTTTCTTTGTGGTTATCACAGGACTTACTTAAAATAGCTCATAGTACTAACAATTTATTTATGGCTGAAGCAACTCAACTTCAGTTGCATACAAAACTTTACTTTTTAACTTTTTCCCACACCCACATTTCATGCCATTTATGTCTCAAATGACATCTTTTGACATTGTGTACCCAATAATATACTTTATAGTTACAGTGTTAAGCTACTTTTTAGGTTTATATACCTGAATTCAAAGTGGTTAACATACCAAAATTATAGTTTTGCAGCATTCTGTATTTGTCTATACATTTATGTTTCCCAGAGAGCTTTACACTTTCATGATGTTGTCTAAGTTTCTTTCACCGCCACTTGAATGACTCCTTAGTGTTTCTTGTAATCAGATCTAGTGGTGTGAATTCTCTCAGCTTTTGTTTGTTTTAGGAAGTATTTCTCTTTCAATTTTGAAGGACAGCTCTGCCATCCTTCTTAGTATTAGTAATATAAGAATAGTACTCTTGGTTGGCATTTTGTTTTTTGCTTCAGCATAAAAGTATACTGAAGTATATCAATGAGTATATCATTCCATTCCTTTCTAGTCTGCAAGGTTTCTGCTAAGACATTTGCCAACAGTCACACTTAAATGCATTGTGCATCATGAGTCGCCTTTCTCTTGCTATTTTCAAATTTCTCTTTGTCTTTGGATGTAATGTGTCTTTAGTGTGGACTTTGTTGGGTATTATTTTAGTTGGAATCCTTTGGGCTTCTAGAATGTGGATGTTCATATTCTGCTCCAGTTCAGAATTTTCATCTATTATTTCTTCATATAAGGGTTCTGCCTCTTCCTTTTTGTCTTTTTTATGAGGTAAGTTCCATAGTCTTTCTTCATTCTTTTTCATTTTTTTTTTCTTTTTGCTCCTCTGACTTGGTAATTTCAAGTGACTTGTTTTTGAGTTCCCTGAGTCTTCAGCTTCATCAAGTTTGCTGTTGAACCTCTTCAGCTCCAAAATATCTGTTTAATTCTTTATGTTTTCTACTTTTGTTAATATTCTCATAAGGTTTATGCATTATTTTGCTGTGCTCAATACCTTTTGTGATTATTTTAAATTCTTTTTCAGGTAATTCATACCTTCATTTCCTTAGAGTCACTCTAGAGATTCATTTTGTTCCTTTGACTGGCTATTTTTTTTTGTTTATTTGTTTGTTTGTTTCTTCATGTACCTTGTGACAACCACCTTTCCCAGGATTTGTGGATTGACTTCACACAGGGAAAGACCTTTTCTAGTCATCCAGGCTAGAGGTTCTAGGACCTCCCAAATGTTTTCTCTGACTCTGTGGATGTCTTCCCACTTAGGGGATTTTTAAAATTTCTTTCTTATTTTCATAAGCTCCTCATTTCTTGATTCTACAGCTGTGTGTCTGCAGCAGGCTCTCTGAATCTGCCACAAGCCTTCCATCTCTCTGGTCCTCGGCAGCTCTCAGCCTTCTAGCGTATGACAGGTCCTACCAGGGCTTCCAGTGAGATGAGGCAGAAACTGGCCCCTTGGCTAGCCCCTGGAAAAGCAGGAATGCTGGAAGTACGCTCAGCTTTTTCCCTCGCTGGAGAGAAGCCACAAGATGGGAGTTTTCTGCTCATTTCATGCCATGGTGAGGGGAGGGACTATGTCAGTTGAGTGTCAATGTTCAAATGTCACCTTTATTCTCAGTGGCCTCCTAGCTCCCTCTCTCATCGATGTTTAGACTTAGACAAGACAGAAAACAGTTCTGTGGGAGGACTCCCTAAAAGCTCAGGTTGGTTATGTGTTTCAGTCTTCTCTTTTTCTCCCTGGAGAGAAGACAGGAGTTGTGTTTTCGCCCAGTCACACTGCGCCAATTTGGGAAAAGGGGCCACTAATTGTGCTACTACCTTTGATGTGGCTGAATTTGTTCCTGCCTGGGATAAAGGAGCCTCCTAACTGTAATCTGAAGTTGTCATGAAGAGAATTGGTCTATGTATCATTCAGTTGGTGTCTCTGTGAGGAGAAGCAGGGGCTGAAGCTTCATATTCTGCCCTCTTGCTTGCTACATGTATGTATATTTTAAAATTTTCTTATAAAAGAAGAACTAGCTTTTAAAAGTTTTTCTGCCAATCATCCATAAAAGGAAACAAGTGAAATTTTGTGCACTTTATTTTAATAGCACTTTATTTAGTGCAATATATCTTTAATAATATTACCATTTCAAAATATTGTCAATGTATAATTATTATTTTATTAGTAATAATAAAATTATTACTTTACATTCTTTGTTTTGTACTAATTTTTGAAACCCACTGTATATTTTACACTTTGAAAACTTATCAGCATGAACTAATCACACTTCTGGGGCCCAGTAATCACTTGTGGCCAGTAGCACCTGCCTTGAGTAGCACTGAGATATAATTTAGATCAATAAAATAGATATTTAAAACAGATTTGTTGCTACAAACAAAACAACATGCTAATAATCTGGTATTATTATTGTTGTTAACAAAACAACATACTAATAAACAACAGAGGAGAAAATCTGAATAATGAAATTTTGTGGAATTGGAAAGGGGATCTGGGGAAGCAGGGAGAGGGAAGGCAGAGCAAAAATGATCCAAAGATGACCAAGATGTGATATGTATACATACCAATTCCTCCAGGTGAATGTAATTATTATGCATTATAAACATATGCTGATAATAAACACTTAAAAATGAAAGATTTTTTTCAAAAATAGAGAAACATGAATTAGAATGTTAAGGTACCATTCTTTGTTACTGTATTAAATGAAGAGAAAGAAATTATGGAACTATTGCACGATGTTTTCTCTGGCTGCTTTTTTCTAAGCAGAAAAGAATATTCTTCCCCCCTTCCATGTGATAATGTGCTAATTTTCATTCACATCTTCATTATAAAGTAATAATGAGATGATCACAATAGTATGTTTCTTGTATTTACTGACGAGCCACCAATTTCCTTATCCAGTCAATCAGATTTTATCATAATTTATCTTTGAAAAACTAAGATGCTTAAATTTCTGTATATGACAGGCTATGTTAGCATAGGCTTTCACTATAGTCAAAAAGTTCATTTACATTTCTGAGAGATTTAAATGTTTGTTTTTTTTTCTGACAGGTTAAATTAAAAATTTCTCTCCCAATTAATTTTTTCTTTTTTAGTGACTTTTCCACCAATCTTTTAATTATTGTGAATGATCTATAAGCAACTACCTGCAGGAGTCAATGTTGAGAGAAATTCCTTTCTGTAAGAAATGCCTTTAAGTGCTGTTGTAATCTGTCTGAAAGCTCAGGCTTCTGTGGTGCATTTCTAGACAGAGGCTCACCCACAATGGGTGAAATGTTCCCAGGCCTCCAGCTGTAAGATCTTTCCATACATCTAGTTTTAGTCAAGGGGAGCCATTGATGAGAACAAGAAATCTTTTCTGTGGTTCAATAAAAAGACTAGAGGAATTGCTTTTAAAATAAAGACAGAAAAAAAAAAAAGGAAATGCTTTATTCCCTAGGTATTGCCATTTGAGAAGAGACCAGAATACAACGGCCAAACCGAAGAATGGATATCATTGAAATGAGAAATCTGGGCCAGACCAGCCAAGGGCACAAGGAATTGTGGGGCTCCAACCCTACTGAATATCACTTAAAAGGGTTTCTCTAGGTGCACACACCTTAAAATGATGCTCCTAATTGTTCTTCCTTTTCTTTTTTTCTTTCACAAGTCACAAAGAAAAAGGGTGTGGGGGAGCCCAGCAGGGAAAGCTAGCTGCTGAGCCATTTATGACAAGTACATGGATCAAACGTTAATTGTCCTTTGTTATCTTGCACTCTGCACACAGGCAGATGAACACTCTGCCCAAAGAATCTGGGGAATTTTTGATCGGAAACGGTGGTCTGTCTGGTATGGCGGTATTATCTTAAAAAATTCTGCATGGACAGGATAGGAGAAAGAAACAAAAGCGTATGTGATTTCATCAGTTCTCCAAGGTTGTAGCTCTCTGGTAGGTTGTAGAAAGATGTCAGGCTCTGCTGCTCTTAGCTGGAGACATTCAGCTCCCAGAACACAGACACATTAAAGAGAAATTGAGATGTGTACTGTAATTACTTCTGGGAAACAAAATGGGGTTGAACTGTACTTACATCATTACCAGTAGAAAAGGAGCTTTTGCACCAGCTATTGTGTTGTGCAAAACCCCCTCTCTCCATCTCTCTCTCTTAGACACACACCACACTCCCATACCCGCACCCACACGCACCTCATTACCACAAAAACCCAGGAGACCGTGATCAGTGTTTAAAGCACAGCACTCCTGGTAAGTCACTCATGAAACACAATTACTAAAGTTGGGGAAGAGCCAGGGAATGGGAACTTCCTGTTTAAAGAGATGCAGAGGATCTCTTTTTCTGAATCTCCAGTCTTCTCAGGAAGACAGAAAGAACCATCGAACCATCGACACTGTCCTGGTTCTTCTCCAGACAAGACTTCTCAGACCGGATATCTGGGCTAAGCAGATTCTTTTTGGCTGAAAATCAAGCTGCATAGGCCAACTCTGTGTGTGTGTGTGTGCGTGCTTGCGTGCACGCGTGTGTGTGTGCGTGAGCCAGTTTACACGGCCTTTTACAGTCTTTTAGCTTGAGAATGACACCATTCCTTGGGTTGAAAGTCACAGCCCTGGGGCCACTCCAGGAAGGTTAGGTGTTGGTGTCTGGGTTTGCACCCTGGTGCTCAGGTCTTGCAATTTTTCTCGCCAAGCAAGTTCACTGGCCCTGCCTCTGCCAGCCCTAGTACCTCAGTCCTGCCTCACTTATGTGCAGTCTGATTGGGGGCAGAACAATTCCTTGCCAAGATAAGGAGACCAGTCATGGCGTACAGACTTACCACTTGCTGTGAACCTGCTTACACCCCAGGCTGTCCTGCTTATGCTCATCAGGTTGAGGGGTCCTCTGATCACTGAGATGTTCACTCAGCACCAGAATCATTCAGGTTATTGTGAAAAATTCAGATCTCTGGATTCCACTTCAAACTTATTAAATAAGGGTGGGCCTGGAAATCTGTATTTGAGCAAATCAAGAACAGCTCAAAAAAAGGAATACAGTACAATGATTAAGAGCACACATTATGGAGATTACCTGCTCCCTCTGTTAATATTTGTGTGATCTTGGGGAAATGACTTCGTCTTCCTCTGTCTCGTATGTCACATGATGACAGTCACATCAACACCTATATTTTAGACAGAATTAAATCCATTTAAAGTGCCTAGAATAGTGCCAGGCACGTACAAATCTCATAAGTGCTAGCTGTTTTATTCTGTAGCAAACATTCTAGAGAATTCTTCAAAACCAAGCTTGCAATGCACAGGCCCTCTACATGCATTTTGGATTCTAAATCTGCTTTTTGCTAAGCCCTGAGTCTCCATGGATTTGGAGCTCTGTTGTCCCTACAACCTTTTGTTCCCAAATTTACATACTTTTCACCTTGTCAGTTTTTCCAGCCCTTCTCTGGAGCACTGGGCATTGCAATTGTACCCAGTGACCATCAACTCTGCAGTCAGAATGGGCAAGGAGAACAGGAAGACTGCTGTCCACTTGAGAAGGACCCATTTCCCAATGGAGAGAAAAGAATTTCTTGTATTTGAACTCCAGCTATGGGATTAGAAGACTCTAATCATTTTAACAGAACTCATTGTCAATGACTTTTCCATCCTAGCCTAACCTACTAGACTTCTTTGCCACAGTCCATTAGGAAAGGACCCCTTTCCTTAGGAACCTGGCCTAACTAACTGCCCTGGTTTTCCCCAGACTATTCTTTGGCTAGTACTGAAACTCTTCTGACCTTGGATTCCCTTAGGCTCAGCCAAACCAGAATGGTTGGCACTCTGAGCCCTGTAGTTACAAGATTGGGTCTCTGGTAGATGAAGTAGAAATGCCTAACTTAATTCCCAGTTGTGAGGAGTGACTGGCTTGAAATCTGGGCTTGGCTATAGATGTTAAATCAGGTTTCCATTGCTGTGAAGAATACCTGACTAAACACCTTAAGGGAGGAAAGATCTTTTTGGCTTATGGTTTCGGAGATTTCAGTCCATGGTCAGCTGTCCTCAAGGTAGAAACAGCATAGTGGAAAGGTGTGGCAGAGGAAAGCTGCTTACTTCACGCCTGCCAGGAGGGTGAAAGGGAAAGAGCCAGAGAGAGAAAGGAAGGGACAAGGGACAGATAACCACTTCAAAGCACACCCTCCATGACTTACTTTCTCCAACTCGGCCCCACTTCTTAATAGTTCTTTTAGCTATGAATTCATCAGTTGATGAGGTACTCTGAACATTCTTGCATTTGGGATTAAGCCCTCGATACCTGAATCTTTGGAGGATACTCCATATTTAAACCATAAAAGCCATATCGCCCTTCAGAGGCTTGAAGCTTAAATCAAAATAGCCATGTTGGTTTAGGACACCCAGGTCTGGAGACAGTAACAGCATTTTCTGTTTGCAAGGCGACAAGGATCAGAATTATATGGAAATCCTAGTATTTTCTGTGATTTAATAGGGATCTGAGGAATTTCACAATATTGTGGTTCATGGACAACACTCAAAACTTGTATTCTCCAGTCTGTCATGTTCTCTGATGCGAACAATAGCAAGCGCTATAAATATCAATCCTTCCCCGGGTCTGGAGATTTATATGCTGACTGCATTTGAGTTGGAGAATGGTAGAAGGGTTGCTTTCTTATTTTCCCAGAAGGAGAGATTGGGAGGGAGAAAACAAGAATCTAGATTTTATAGTGTTGTAGAAATTACAAATGTTGCCAAAGTAGTTAATCAACATCTGAAGACAACAAGAAATCTAGTCCTGGAGATAGATATATATATCCCTTGAACCCCAGTAGGTGTGAATAATAATTGCCAAATGAAGGAAATTACTTGAAGGAAATTGCCAGAGTGGGATTGTTCAAGAGGAGGGTAGGACTGACTTAATTAAAACACAGTTTAATTATTGCTATAACTTCAGGCAATGGTGTGCCACACAATAAGACGGGAGTATGAGAGATCTGAGCCTTGTTGGATAACAATTAATTTCAAACAGTTTGGGGGGGGCAAGGCACGATTAAATACAGGGGTAGGCTGGTAAATGAATTACTAGGGAAGTGCATTTTTAACTAGATGCAAATGAGTCTAGGAAGAATGGAAAAAATTATAATTATCATTCTGTGGTTTTGTTAGGACAAAAAGGAAGAGTGTTCTCTGAGTGAGAAGGACAGCCAGAAGGCCGAGTCCAGGCTCTGCGTGTTCGATAGGATCCCTGGTGCTCCTGGGTTCAGTCCAGGAGGTAGGAAGTGCGGCCCAGCTGCGGGGTGGCTCATAGAGATCCCCAGCCTCATGTCTCCGTGGGCTCCACCCTGCTGGGTGCCGTCGTGGAGTCTCTGCTCTTCTCAGCCTGGTACGGAGTCTAAGTAACAAAACCCACCCAGCGCCCCCCTTACCTAACTTCTGGCAAGGATGTTCTCACGCTAGCATTTCTGTTTTTTTGTTTGTTTGCTTTTGTTTTTCATTTATCAACTGGGAAGGAAAAATACTTATTTTTTTACCCATCTCAAAATAAAACCATAAAATAAAACAACATGCAAAGGCATCAGGGAGGGAAGAAATTTAGCTGGGTGAAGGTGAAGAAGAGAATAGGAATATAAAATACTGCTTTTCACTTAAGGGAGTTGTCCAAAGTGAACGAGAAGAAAAGAACAAGGAAGGCGCTCTTGATGTGTTTAGAAATACATACATGCAAGAATCCCCTTACACCCTTTACACAAATTCACTAGTTGTTTTGATGTTATCATTTGTTCCTTCTCTCCATGCACACACTTAGCCAAAGAACACACACACTCACAAGCGCACACACACACACACACACACACGCACACTATTATTTTAGGGTAGGCAATTGTGCTTAATACTTCAAGGTGTATTTCCTGAGAACAAAGATATTCTTTTAAATCATGGTTCAGTTATAAATTTGAAATATATATACATATATATGAAATTTAACAGATGTAGTACTTTATCAAATATGTATTCCAATTTTGTCAATTATTCCACTAATGGGCTTCTTTTTTATTGTTTTGGCTGTGGTTTCAATAATGAGCTTTAGGTAACGTTCCCCCCCCGCAATGTAAGGAGATAGTTTAATAATGTTAAATTGTTACATCTCTTTATTCACCTTTAATCTGGAACTTATTCTCAGCTTTTCTTTATCTTTCATATCATTGGCATTTTGGAGGAAACAGAACAGTTATTTTATGGAATATTTTATAATTTGAGTTTGTCTGACATAGCTTCTCAATTAGTTCCAGGATATGCACTGATGCCTGAAATACCACAAAACTGACCCTGTGTAACTTTTCAGGATACTGTATCTTGAGGCACGCAGAGCTCATCTGCCCACAGTTACTGACATTAATTTTGATCATCCAGTTGTTAACTGGTTTTCCACTGCATAATTACTATTTTCTTCTGTGTTACTAATATACATGCTGTGAGGAGACACAGTAAGATCATATAAATAATCCTGTTTCTCATCAAACTCTCCCTCCTTTCTCTTAGATTTAGCACCTTTTGATTCTTAACTGAAACAATCTTTCTTATGAGCGATACAAAATAGTCTTTAATTCCATCACTGCATATTTATCAGTTGGCAGAGAGTGACACAGTTTAAAAACCATTATTTTTGATAGATAAATTATATGAATTCTATATCTATCTCTCCCTTTTCAATCAGTCTATTCTATCTAGTTATCTGTTGTCATAATTGACTCATGGTACCTGTTTTTGTCAATGGATTATAATCTAGTACAGTTCTTATTTATTTGGGTGCTCAAAATGTCCCAGATAAATGAGTTGCATGAATGAGCTCTCCTTTCTCATCTATCTGTCCATCTATTTGTCTGTCTATTATCTGTCTACCTACATACCTATCAAAGTATGGACTCATAGTTCATGAATCATTTATTTCAATGCCCTTGAATCAGTAGCTGTTTATTCCGATGCTGAAATTGTCTCAGATTCAGCCAATAAGGACTCTTTCACAGCAGTCTTAGTATTTAGATACGCTGATTGCTTGTAGATCCTTTTATTAGATGATATTAAGAAATATAAAAATTTTTATACATTTAAAACCGTAAGTTTGCACTGACACTTCCAATTCCAATTCAATCCAATCCCAAAGAGTCCTCCTTACTCTTTCTCCATTCTCCACTTCTATATTTTCTTCCATACAGAGAATTCTGCTCCCAACAATTTCATCACATCCACTCCTTTGTATTTTACAATACACACAAAATAGTGGCAGAATTTCTATTCCTATACTACAATATTAAAAAATGCAAACCTCTATAAAATTCAAGTCTTTTAAAAAAATCTTTTAAAAATATTTTCCCTCCTTGACCCAGGGTGTATAATCAAAGTCCTGTATTCAAATATTCCTTTGTTATTTCCCATTTTATACTTCAGTGTGGTTCTGCTTTTCATTTGTAATATCTTGGCACCGTTTGTTTCTATTTTAGGATTTTTCCCTCATACATGATTTAATTATTAATTTGTTGACATGCTTTCAAAAGTCCTACCTACATAAAAAAGATTTACTCGTGGACATCACTCCCTCCTTTTGCCTTTCTTCCCTGCTTCCTTAATCCCTGCTAGGTAACAATTTCACTGTTTGTTAGCTTCATTGTTTGGGAGCAGAATTTGTGTGTGCGTATGTGTGCACATGCATACACATGTGCACGTGTGCATGCTTGTGTTCACAAAACTGACCAGACTTACGTGTTTTCTTATTTCTCCTTGTGCACATAAGAAGGTAATGTACTACATAAATTCCTTTGCACTTTGATATTTTTAATTAACGAGGTATATTGGAAATCACTCCCTATCAGTTTACGAAGATCTTCCTTTATTCTTTGTTTTAGTCGCATGCTATTCCACAGTGCATATTTACCATAGGATTTAACCATTTCTCTGTACTTGGGCATTTAAATATTTACCAATAATTTCAACTATAAATAATGAATAATTTAGTGCTTCTGTATTTTTGTATTATTGTAGGAATATCTTTAAGTTAAATATATAGGTGTGAGGTTACTGGGTTGGTTGAAAGGTAAATGCATATGTAGTTTTGCTATATATTGCCGAATTCCCCCTTATTGGTTTACCATTTTGTACCTCCACCAGCACAATATGAAAGAGTAAACCTCTCCTCCACAGGTTTCCCAAAGGAAGATATTTGGTAAGCTTCGAATTTTTGCCTCTTTGGTAGGTGAAAAATGGTGTATCAGTATGATTTTGCTTTTTGCTTATCTTATAATAAGGACATTTAAACATATTGTCACATGTTCAAGGGACATTTTTATTACGACTTTGTCGTGCGAATTACCTGTTATATCTTTGTGGTAGACTGATATGGTCAATTTGAGCAGGAACACCCAGCTGGACTGAGTTGGTGTGACTCTAGGTGTAGAAGATCCACCTGAGGTTTATTGCCCACACAGTATAAAGGAGAACGGGAGCAGAAGATGGCGGCCCGCTGTTTCTCAGGAGAAGCGCTGCTGCGGCTAGTGCTCCCAAAAGGAACTTAGCTGTTCTCGCTGCAGAAGGAGCTCGGGACCTTGTTGTCATCACTGATGCCTGCTATTCACTTCAGGGAGCTCTGGTCTGCATCGCTGCTGCGAGCATCGCATCCTGGTTCCAGCATAGATTTCTTCAGCCTTTTAGTGCAGACATGGACGTACATGGGACATTGCTGTGGGATTCCAGCTCTTGATTGGATCTTTCGGTGCTCCAGTGCACAGGTAGACACTCTGCATTCTTCCTGCATTTGGCTTGTGTGTGTGAATGTTGTACCTTGTACTTGTCCTGTATTAAATCTGCTCTCTTGCAAACCATTGACTCTAGAAAGGTAACTAGTACAATCTTCTTTCTGTTTTTAATTGAAGTTTTTTCTTTTTCCTCTTCAATTTTTGAAAATTCTTTAGCGATATTAACTCCATCTGTGATATATTTTGCAAGTATTAACTGCAATTTGTCTTCTGGCTTCGCTTATTTTGTATTTTTGTCAGTCAAAAATTAATGTAATCAAATTGATCATTCTTTTATTACATCTGGATTTTTTAACATAGTTAGAAAGCCTTGCTCTATGTCTCTATTATAGAGAAAGAAATTCTTGCTTTTTTCTCATACTTGGTTTCATTTCATTTCTCACATTTAGATGTTTGATTAGTGTGTGCTTGCATGTGCCTGTGAATAATGAATCTAATTTCGTTCTTTCACAAATGGCTACCCAGTTGTAGCAATGTCATTTATTTAAAAGTAATGTGAAATATCCCTCTATTGTATTCTAGACTGTCATATGAAGTTAAATTCTAGACTTTTTATCCTAGTTTATTGGTCTATTTATTTGCTGATACCACCCTTTCTTAATTATAGAGATTTTGTAGTATGTTTTACTGCTTGGTGAGACTGGTTATTTATTTATTTATTTATTTGGTGCTGGGGATCAAACTCAGGGCCTTCTGCTTGAGACCGGTTATTTTTAGCTCTTCTTTTTCAGTGTTTTCCTAGTTATTCTTGCATATTTATCTCTCTATTCCTTGCCTATCTCCAAGAAGAAAGCTTTTTCGTATTTTTATTGTGATTAGACTATATCTATAAACAAACTCAGAGAGAACTCATGTCTTAATGATGTTGAGATGTCCAGTCCAAGAAGAAGGAAGTTCTTTTGTCGGAGGAATATTTTTAAATCATTACATGTCTAAGTCTGACTGAATTAACATGCTGTTGTTGAAGCTACAGGGGACATATCAGAGGAAATTGCCATCAGCATGTGGGCATTCACACATCCTACTCTCTCCTAAATACAAGTTCACACAACACTCAGACACACACTGCAGTTGAACAGCAGAGTGTAGGAGAACTTAACTGATGAGGGAGCTATAAACCTCTAACTTTCCTTCCCAAATGAAAGAAAAGTAGCACAAACAGGTTGGCACAGTGCAAGAGATATGATTTGGAAAGCTCACTAAAAACACAGGAAGTTCTTCTGCTTTGCAAACACTGACCCCAGGTGTGGGGGAGATTTTCCAAAAAGGCTACAGAGATCAGAGCTAAATCGTGGATGACTATACAGAGTAGTTTCATTTCTACATGTGAAGGTCACCAATTCTAAATTATTATCATATATGAAAACTCACCATTTATGTGAGACAAGCATCCCCTTGTTCACGAAATTTCTTCTTCAGTCTTGTGCTATGACTCATCAGAGGAATTATAAAAGCACTTATTTTTTTCAATTTACCGTTGACGTCACTGCCATTCAACAATACCTCACTCCTGTGTTTGTGCCCATTCTATGGATTGTTACAGCTGGTTGTGAAGGTCAGGGTGACCATGTGGGCACCATGGTGCCAGGAGAGATGTCCCAAGGCCAGTAACTTTGCCTACTATAGATGGTCAAACACAAAAGGATTCCATGCATAAAGGCCATTGTTTCGAGAGAATAGGGAGGTTAGCCATAAAGAAGTGAGCTCCCAAGATGTTAGATCGCCAGTCACTCTAGGACGGTTCTAAGAGCCCTGTGACATCTGGGGGGCTGTGGACACATGGATTTGAATTCATCTTTCAAATGTGAGTTGTGTTCATTTCTCCCCTCAAGTGTGATTTCCCGGCAATTGCTTCACCCACTCCTATCTCATGAAATTTTACTTTTTATCTGAACTTCTTAAACTCCTTCTTGGCTCTGTACCCAGTGGTTTAAATATTGCTTCTAGAGACAGACATGTGGATTTAAATTCCGTCTTCACAATGTCCTAGCTGTGTACCAGGTTAAGGAACTTACCTTTCTTCCACCTCCTTGTTTGATTTTAAAATAGGGGAAATATTGGTAATGACTTCACTGGTTATTGTGAAGATTAAATTCGTGAACATAGGTAAAGAAAAATCCAAAGTCTTGGACATATGGGCAATGAAGCCTGATGTAAATAGCTGTTCTTATTATTTAAACTTCTGTTTGTTGTTTTTAATTGCCAGTTATACAAGTAATTTAAAAATTTGGAAAACCAAGAAAAAAACAACAATAATTCCATAAACCAAAACAATCACTTCTGCCATTGTTGTAATTCTATTCATTCTCTTTAAAAATATATTTTGGTGCTTGCTTCAGCCACACATATAATAAAAATATATTTTGATTTTTGCTTTTATTACTTTGCACTTGTTCATTGTATTTTTATACTGTAAAATAGTTTCACATTAGTATTTTTTTACATTAGTATTTTTAATGACTATATGATAATTTCTTTAAGATGGATTATTATTTACTTACTCAGTCTATCAATGAGTATTTAGGTGATTTCAAATTTTTTTGTCAGTAGTATTTCTGCGTCACCAGTATATTGCACAGTTTTATCCCATCCATATAATAGACTGTTTCTTTAAAATATGCCTCAAGAAATGGGATCACTGAGTCAAGGAGTAGAAACTTTTCATGGCTTTTAATACATACTATAAATTGTTTCAGTAAAAGGATTATTTCAATATGCAATGTCACCACAACAGATCATTTTGAATAAATATTTTTCTTAAAGGGATTTTAAAATTTCTTAAATGTTTGAAACAATGCAGTACTGAGTGGACTGTACCTTGAAATATTAGATTGTACCTAGCCCTCTGGTAATATTTCTCATCTTTCTTTCTGTTACTGTTCACTTAGTCTGTTTGTGACAGAGACCATTGCTCGGGCCCCGTGTCCATTCTCCTCTTATTATTGTTAGTTGCATTTCTGACTTTTAGGCTGGTCCTGGTCAACCAGAATAAAGACTGCTTCCCAGCACCTTCTGCACCTAGGTGAGGCTCAGTGAATATATTTTGGTGAATGGCGTGTGCATTAGTTGTCTCTTGCTGTATATACTACTGCAGCAACAGCAGCTCAAAAATATACATTTATCATCTCATGGGTCCTGTAGGTCATGAGTCTGGACCCAAGTTAACTGAGTTCTCTGCTTTCGCATCTCACATAAACCTCCAATCAAGGTGGCAGTCAGGGCTGAGTCTTACCTGAGGCTTGTCTGGAAAGAATCTGCATTCACGATCGTGAGTGTTGGCAGAATTCGGTTCCTCATGGACGGCCAGCCTGAGGGCCTGAGTCTTTGCAGTCTGTTGGCAAGAAGGACCTTCAGTTCCTTGTCACTTGTCCTCTCATATGTAAGCTTATTTCTTCAGTGCCGGCAAAGAAGATTGTCGCTAGAGAGAGAACGCTCACGAGACAGTCATTTTCTTGCATAACACAATCATGGAAACCGTATGCCAGCTCCTTTATTAGAAGCACACTGGGGGTCGTGGCCACCCTTGAGTGGAGGGGACTAAATAAGGACGTGAGGAGCAGGAGGTAGGGCTATATGGGGACCATCTTAGGGTTTATCCACCACAAAGTAGACACTCATGCAAACAACACATGTTCAATTTCAACTTCTGAAACTGGTCCTGAAAAGGATGGTGAGTGCCTTTTTCTTTGCATGCTGATGTACCCATTCCGTGGCGGGAACCCCATTCACATTTTTGTGTCAGGAGGTGATAACCTGACATCGAGGATGGCAGAACAACAAAATAATAGAGCTCGGGAGTCCTGCAATACCTGGACTACACGTCATTGTTATTTTGGGTTTTCTACCCCTTGAAACCAAGCTTCATCCTAATGGAGAGACTATTTATTGTGCTAGTTTTAGTCACTTTGTATTTTTATAAAATTATTTGGGATCCTATTATCACATACTGTTATATAGTCTAAATTTAATTATTAAAGTTTCTGTGCCTGATACAGTATTTTATTTATTACTTTTGTGTTCATTACTTTCTTTAGATTTATCCACTATAATTTTTCAATTACCTAGTGTATCAGGTTTCTCTAGAAGAACAGCAACAATATAAAATATATGTGTAATTATACAAAGGGATTTATTAGGTAGGCGTATAGGATCAAATGAATCAAAATGACTGTGGGATAAAAGCTGAAGAATCCCAAATGGCTGCTCACGCACTAGAGACCTGGAGGATCCAGCAGCAGTCGAAGGTCAAATGCATGGAAGTTCACCATAGAGTCACCAGTGTGTCTGCATTGCAAGGCTGAAGACTCTGCATTGGAAGGCTGAAAACACTGGAAACCACTGTCCAAAGGCAAAGGTGAAGACTGGAGCTCTTCCAAGGAAAAAGAAACACTTCTTTCTTTCCCTTTTTAGTCTGTCCAAACTACAAGCCTATTGGTTGATGCCGCCACATCCAGCGTGGGTCTCTTCCCCTGTTAATTTGCTGTCTACATGTCAATCATCCACAGACACACCCAGAATTTACTAATCTGCTAGTTATTCTTACTCAATTGGCATGTTACAATTATTAATCACACTTATTTGCTAGGTGATGTATTACAATTATTGATCACACCCACTGGTCACACCTAGCATGAGGTTTACTTTTAATGTATATTTGAATGAGTGCAATAGAATCAAGGAGAACATTGTGGTGTATGAGGATAACTGGAATAGAGCAATGGTTGGATCAGACTGGAGCTCAAATTCCTTTTATAACAGGAGCCATGAAGACTTGGACAAATTCCTCATCCTCTGTGATACTCAGCATCCTCACAGGTGAAATGGGATCATCCCAGTTTGAAGTCTTACAGAGATTGGAGGGTGTATGTAAAAAAATTTGACACATACGAGGCACTCATTATAAGGAAGCAGCTATTGTCTCTGTTCTTAATTTGATTATTTCTTCCCTTGGCATCATTTTTTCTCTCAAAAATCTGACCTTTACAACTTAATATACTTTTTTGTTTCTTAATTAAACACTTAAAGTCCATGAATTTGTATCTAAATATATTTTTAAATCCTATGTACATACTTCAATATGTATTAATTTTTTACTATTTTAAAAGGATTTTTATTGGCTATTATATATTATTACTTATCCTGGGTCTCCTTAGTTCAGTGTTTAATCAAGAACTTTTCTTTTTAAAATGTAAATGATTAGGGTGATGTTTTGCAGGGGGCTCCTGGGGATTGAATTCAGGGCCTTGCGCTTGCTAGGTGAGCACTCCACTACCGAGCTAAATCCCCAACTCTGGGGTGATTGTTTTATACTTCCAATGAATTGCTTTTAGTTTTACCATTGAGATTAGGGAATGTAGCCTGCCCCATTTCTGCTTTTGTGAATTGATTGAGTTTTCTTAACTTCTGATAATTAATAGTTAGTAGATATTTTATGACTCTCTCAGAAAGAAAAAAATGTATTTTCTGTAGAAGGAGTAGCATCAGGGGTACAGCTCGATTAATATTGAGGTGCAATGATGCCAGAGCTTGCAGTTGGCCCACATACCCTGATAACCAGCCGTATGCCAGACGTGGTGGGAAGTCCTGTGGGCAACAAGCTGAAATCTGTCCGGCTTGGATGTAGGCAAACACAGGCACATTTAGGGAGTGGGGATTGCTGGAGAGTCTGCTCGGATTGCTGGTTAGAGTTTAGTAGTTAAGAGATAAGAATACCCTTAGAGAGAATGGCATCCGGCATGTGGGCTGGACTTAGCATTCAGTCCTGAGTAGGAAACTGATCTTCAGAGCAAAGCTATACTTTTGGCTACAGGCACGTGGGAACACTGAAATGTCCTGGTAAGTAAATGACATCCCTGGGAGCTTTCTCTCTGGCTCCATGGTCCTAATAGTACAGGCCATAACATTATCACCACAGTCTAGGACGCGCGACTGTTTTCTTTCCCTTGTCTCTCCCCCACAGGAAGAGAGTCTTCAAGAAGGATCAGTGTGTCAACAGACAGATCCATTAATTACAGAGATCAGGGAAGCTGTATAAGACACCAACATGGATTGCATGGGAGGCAACGCCTCTTCTGTGTCAGGGGAGAGGCCTGTGCGTTGGCTGTTGGTAGGGGAAGGCAATGGTCGATGACAGGATGATAATGCTGAAGGTGACCACACTGATGGGCAGTTACCTGTATTTGAAGGTGAAAATAAGGAGAAGCAGCTGGACCTGGATTTGGGAGGTGCCATTCTAGTAGTCAAGAACCTGCAGCTCTTGTGAAGTAGCTGTACAAGTCAGCTTTGCATCACTACAGTGAAGTACCTGACATGGGCTGCTCATAGTGTAAAGAGAGGTTTGTTTTGGCTCATGGTTGTGGAGATTCAAGTTCAACACTGGCGAGCCCCATTGGCTTGGACCTGTTGACACATCATGACTGGAATATGTGTTGGAATGAGGGCTAACATCACGAGCCAGGAAGCAAAGAGAGACTGAGACCAGGGTCCTGCAATTCCCTTCAAGGGCACACTCCCAATTACCTGAGGCCACATCTCTTACAGGGCCATAGAGTCACATCTCTTAAAGGTCCACAGTATCTCCTTCCATTGTCACCCTGGGGGCCAAGACTTTAAGACATGGACACTCATCCAAACCACAGCAGTAGCTGTCTGTCTTCCTGCAGGTCTGAGCGGCTAGTCTCTGTGCTTTCCTCATCCAAGGTTGCACGAGTACAAGTGCTTCTGGCTATTGGCAATATTGGACATCTTAACATAGCACTCGTTGATTTATCAGTAGGAATATGAATACGCTACTTCAGGCCCATGAGTTTTCCTGCAGTTTAGGTTTGCCATTTAAATCAAAATTCCCACGAACAGAGAAAATAGATATGCCAAAAGCGGAGCTAATGCTGAACTGCAAGGCTGTCCTGCGTGCCTTGGAAAAAGAGCACAGAAAATTTCTATTTTGTGTAGATGGCATTGGCTTCAAAAATTAACTTCCAAATCGTCTTAGCTACGCTATTTCAATATAAGGAAAAGGTAAGAAAAGGAAGCCAGGAAAGAATCGTGTGGTATTGAGAGGCCACACATTTGTGTCAGGCCTGTCATGATGTGTTCATCAAGGAGAAAATCAGTACTTCAATGCCAAGAGCAACTCGAGAAATTTCATGCATCATTCTGTGTGTGTATTTACTCACATTGCAGACTACACCACTTCTGATTTCCCAGGTGAGGCAAACTTTAGCAGGGATTTTTTTTCTCAAAGGGAGAACATCCCGGGCTTGTTCAGCTGAGATTGTTCTTAGTCCTGGAAGAGGCACCATTCTCATGAGGGGGCGCAGACTCTTCCAGGTCCTGAGAGCCATCATCATCTGGCGAGGAGGAAGATTCAGAATTCCGAGTTTCCACCAAGACACTGTAGTGTGTCTGGTGACTCTTATGTATCAGTTGCTCACTTTTTCTGCAACTCTTTTTCTCCAGCGATGAACGCACTATTCCTTAGAACATCTAGGCTACCTACTAGTAGTATTTCCATATTAAATGAATGGCTAAAATGGCTAATGTATCTTGAATTTCTTCCCTAAATGACATGGCTGGAGAGGAGCACATCTTCTCCCTGGGTGCTCCTCACTTCTTGTGTAGCTTTTAGATTCAGCAAGTCTTAGTGTGCAGCAGAATCAGGAGGGTGTCTAGGTCTCCTACAGGTCTTGACCAGTGCTGAGGTTTTCTTATTGGTCAACCTATCCTCATGGGCCCACTTGAAGCCAGTGCTTGTTGTGTAAGCTGTCACAGGACTGCTCATGTTATACGTATCCATCAACATTTCCTCAGCTAAATCATGCTCAGTGGTAGAGTGTTCAAATGCGTTTACTATTATCATTACTCTCCTCTTCCTCCTCTCCATTTTGCACTCAATTCTCAGAAAAAGAGATCAAATCCTGTTGCAATATCAGTGTTGTCAAAAGGCATTTCTGAAAGGCTGCCATTAATATATTGAGTCCTCTTGGGATTTTGCTACATATAAAATCTGATGTACAGAACACAAAATTTGTAGAATTATAAAATTTATAGAATAAAATTACTTACTTTGACACTTTGATCATACTTTTCGCCCTGCCTGGCTGGCATGCCTTTTCTCTTGTACCTGGTAAACCCATGTTGAAGGACCATCGACTAAACTGTATCTCCTAGCAAGTATCTCTCTTTCTCTCTCTGGTATTGAGAATTGAATTCAGGACCTCCTTGCTGAGCTACATCCCCAGACCTTTCTTCATTTTATAAAAGTTTGGACAAGTGTCTTGCTAAGTTTCCAAGTTGGGCAGACAGACTGGGCTCAAACTTGCAATTTTCCTGCCTCAGTCTCCTATATTGCTGAGATTACAAGTATGTGCCACCATGCTCAGCTCCTAGCACGCGTTTTGAAGAAGCTGACCCTTCTCTACTCATCTCTGTGACTATCTAAGTTGCTAAAGCAAGCTCCTTTCTGCTACATTTTAGCAAATTTTGTATTTATTATTATTATCATGGTACATATAGTATTATATCATAGCTGATTATAAACAAATTCTGTCCTTGGGATGATTCTTCAATTCTGGCAGTTTTCTTTCTCTCTTATCACAACCTAGTTCAGAATCTGGTGTACTTAATAGTTGCTTCTACGTGTGTATCAAATGCGTTACGGTTTATATCTAGATGTCCCCCAAAGCCTCGTGTGCTCATAGGTGGGGCTTTGCAGGGGTGATAGGATCACGGGTGCATGATACTCTTCAGTGAGTTAGTCCACTGATGAACTTACGGCCTAATGTGCGGCCGCAAGATGAAGCCTGGTCACTGGGGGCGTGACCGGGAAGGCTTTATCTCTTCCTCCCTTTATCTCTCTTCGCTTTCTGCTTCCCTGCTGTAACCAAGCCTCCTCTGACAGCCCTCTGCCCTGCCTTGGAGCCAGCCAACTATGGACTGAAACCTTTACACACTGAACCAAAATAAACTTTTTCTCTTTTCAGTTGTGGGTGTCAGGTGTTGCGTCCCAGCAACAAGCAAGTGACTGAGATAAACACACATGTGTCTGGGCAACACAAGAGTGTTCCACCCTTAGCCCAAACAGATGTTTTGCACTGTGGCTGTCTGCAAGTGTATAACCCTGAGAATGCTGCAGACCAGAGGCAGGCATGGCAGACAGAGAAGACATAAGATATTTGTCCCTCAGGTTTTAGGCTTGACCCTTCCTTTGGAGAGAAGCCAAAACCAAAAATGAAAAAGAGTTTTTCCTGAGGACTTTCTGGGACTCAACACAGGCAGGGCCACCCTGAGACCCAGAGTGCATTTTGCAGTGGAGGCCATAGGTGCCACCACTGCTATGCTACAAATGTGGGACTTGAGGGGTACAGACAGAACTAATGGCAGAGAACTCTGCCATTTGGCAACAAGAGGTACCTAAGAGCAGCTTTGGAAATTCCCAAAGATAGGAATTTTGGGAGAAGACATCTGTGGATTGCTGCACCACCAAGAACAACAGTGGTGGAAAGACCAGACTCTCTTGGATGTCATCCACAGGAAGTCAGCATTTAAAAAGAGGCCGGAAGTTGGGCACTGTGGTTCATCACTGTAATTCCAACACTCTGGAAGGCTGAGGCAGGAGGATTGCAAATTTGAGCCCAGCCTGGGCAACTTGGTGAGACCCTGCTGCAAAATTTTAAAGAAGTATAAATGGCTAGGGATGTAGCTCAGTGTGAAGGCCCTAAATTCAATCCTCAGTAACATGCACGCATGCGCACACACACACACACACACACACACACACCGGGCTAAAGGAGAGGACTGTATGCACACATGAGCTTCCCCCAAAGGACTCCCAGGACAGACAGAAGGGACTTGGGTATTTAGGCCACCCAGCACCACTGAGCTTAGTGATAATAAAACCTAATTTGTACTATTTAATGGGGCTTCGGAAAGCTCAGGTTATATTCAGAGTTTTGGATGGAGGACGTGGTTTGCATGTGTCCCTCAACATTTCTAATGTGGAAATTTAATCCCTAATGCCATGGCATTGGGAAGAGGGACCTTCAGGAAGTGATTAGGTCAGGAAGACTGTCCTCCTGAGTGGATCCGTGCCACTGTTATTAGAGAGGGTCAGTTATTGAGTGAGTCTGGATAAAATGAGCTCAGCCCCACTCCTCACCTGTGTGAAGGCTCCACCTTGTTTTGCTGCAGCGAGAAGGCCTGCCCCAGATGCAGCCCCTCAGTCCTGGACTTTCCAGGCCCCACAGTGTAAACCAAATAAGTTTCTGTCCATTGTAAATTCCTTATGATATTCCGTTATAGCAGCACAAAATGGACAGAGGGCATGTGTAAAATGCTAAAAAAAAATCACATGCTTATTAGAATTATGTTTTGCTTAGGTACTTTTATAGATGGGTCAAAATATTGATTTGGTGGCTCAGGGTAGGCATAATTTTCCCATTTCTTGAGTTTATCACCAGGGACTCAGACATTTGAACAGGGAATGTTCACCTTGAAAGGTTAAAGTCCTAGAGAGAAATGTGTAGAGGGAAGGCTGGCTGCTTGGCTGCAGGCACTTCAAAAGGAAATTTACCTTGGTGATTTAACCTCAGGCCAGAGTTTGGCCCCTCGTTTTTCAGGTTCAAAAACAGAAAATTGGTTTTTGTTAAAGTACATTGAGGTAAGATCAGTTTATTGGGTCCTCAGTCATAATAAGCAAGTTCACAGGAATGGATGGGTGTGTAAATCAAAATGCCATTTTGTTAATTTACAATGACAAGTAAAATCAGCAAGGAGATCAGACACATTCTGATTTGAGCACATTCTCTCCCTGTGGTGAAATCTAGGTGGAAAGTCAAATTATCATCAGAAGACAGCCGAGTGAGCCTGGAATCAGAGCTAGAAGAGGGAGCTGGCTGACTGATTGGAATGCCGAATAAAGCCAGATGCTTCATTCTGTACCACAGTATGCACCCAGAGGGTGGAGATAGGTCCCTACTCCAGCACAGACCCGGGTGTGCACGGTTCCCCCCTCGTTGTGGACACTGCTTTGCCCCATGCTGGCTGTAACTCTTGTGTTGGACATGTTCTTTCTTCAGCTGTGTCGATTCTCTTCCTTGTCCTTGTTTTCCTGCTTATCAGGTGAGGCTGGGAAATGGACACTTGTTCTCAAGTGATCCTAACCTGGCTTCAAGATCAGCAGTGGCCGTCACGTTCTGCTGAGCTTAGGGAACCTCATGTGCTCATGTGTGATTGCTGTATAAACCCAAAAAGTCCAGCACTCCAACCTGTGGCTTTGCTTGTCAACCTTCAAGCCAGGTTGAGCTGGGCAGAGGACTCTAATAAACTGGTAATGAGGGCGATCAATACCTTTATCTCAGAACAGGGCTCCTCCGCTCTGTAAACTATTTGCTACCTTAATTGAACCCAAAGTCAGTGCTGGTGGAGCTGCGTGGCTGAGAGCGCTGTTCAAGTCTCAGAATTACAGGCTCATCTTCTGCATTGGCACTCAGACACAGTGTTTGAAATGCTCTGGGTGTTAGACGAGGCCCTTGTGAAAAGGAAAAATATCTAAAAGGTAGCAGCTCTGGTTTGGCCTGTGGGGAAAGAAACATTCATTGAATTCTCTGCTTCGGGTGCTGGCCCTTTCGCCTGCTGCGTTCTGCCTTTCCCAACCGTCTTTCCTTAGACATCTCCCTTACAGACAGGATGTCCCATGTTAGCTTTCGCTCTACTTAAAATACATTAATAAATAGCAATACCAAGAGTTTATCATGTGCTAGACTCTGTTCTGAGCACTTTACATGTTGATTCTTTTAACTTTCACCACAGTCCTGTGAAGTTTGGCATTACTGTTGCCTTCGTAGTACAGATGAGGAAATGAAACAGAGTTTAAGTAACTTGTCCCAAGTCACTCCCTGGTGCTAAATTGTTAAGTTTAGTCTAAGTTTGTCTCCATACCTGGTTGATAACATTTGGTCTAAAGATGTCTCCATACCTGGTGAACTGCAACCTAACTCTCTATATAAACAAACTGCAAACTAACTTAATAGTGCTGTATGTTCTCAGTCAATCGTAGCAGTTGCATTTGGGTCAATCACAAGCTACCAAGTGATCATGTGCTCATTATGTTGAGTTCATATAAGATAAATGCTGACTGTAGCCAATCAGGTTGTTTTCGGTGTTACTTCCTTTTCTCTCACTATAAATATAACCTGCTAATGTCATGAGATGAAGCATGCAAAATCAACTTTAAGGCGGGTGCAGTGGTGCGCAACTGTAATTCCAGAATTCTGGGAGCTGAGGCAAAGAGGATTGCAAGTTTTGAGTCCAGCCTGGGCAAGATAGTGCCTTAGCAAGACCTTGTCTCAAACAAAACAAAACAAAAATTAAAACATTAGGAATGTAGCTCAGTGTGAAGGCTCTGGGTTCAATCCCCAGTACAATGAAAAACAAGCAAGCAAACGACAATAAAAACCAACTTCAGTCCCTAGTGCTGCCTGGTTCTAGATGCTTTTTGTTGCTGAAATAAACTATGTTAAATTTACTTCATCTCAGATTTTCTTTTCACACCAATAAATGTTAAAGCTAGACTCTAAACCCATCAGCTTGTTCTCTTATCCATAATGTTGAATGGAGCTGAAGGGTTGCTCCAAATGTATCCAGCTCTCTTTACATTAAATTTTAGCTGAAAATTCTAGCTCTTACTATCTGAGTTTCCAGAAATACACTTTAAAAATTGGGCATAATGGGGTTGGGGATTTAGCCCAGTAGTAGAGTGCTTGCTTAGCAAGTGCGAGGCCCTGAGTTCGATCCCCACCACCCTAAAAAATTGGGCTCATTAATGATAAGTATTAGATTCTACTAGTCATGTAACCTTGGTTAAGTCATTTCTCTCTGAGATGCAGTTTGTTTAAACTGAGGGGTTAGACTAAAGACTCTCCAAGTCCCCTTTCAATTGTGACTTTCTGGGTTTATTTCTATCATCCCTAGTACCAGGATTTGTATGTGCCTGTCATTTAAACAATTTATATGCATTATTTTGTTTTGTTATTAAATGACCATTGAGCCAAGAAATAATTTTGCTTACTTTTACATTTCCAGAAATATCTATGTACTGCTCATACATTTATTAAGTTGTTCCCAATTATCCTGTAAGATGGGCAGGCGACACTGTCATCTTCATTATATAGATGAAGAAATCCATGCTTACAGAGGCTTAATATGTGACCTAAAACCACGGAGTTCACTTCTATACCCTTCTTCATTTCCCTTCACCCCTCCCTGGGGTGTAATGTAAATGCAGCCGCCCTCTTAACAGTGGCAAATTTTCAAGCAACAAATAACAGTACAGAGTGTATTTTCTAGGCGGCTGTCTGCCAGAGAAACAGTAGGATTGTGCCTGGAATAATGTAACTCTTCTAGCTACTCATTTAAGAGGACAAATTGTGCCGTGGTGTTTTTGTAGAACTATGGCGCAACTGAGTATTGTGTGTACCTGTGATTTTCAAGTTGAGCAATTGATAGCTAAAGATGAACTTTCGATTGCTTTTTGTTTACTGCATTAGAAATTCTCAGTGTTGAACAATGACTCATGCAGTCACCCAGGAGCGTGGTGAAATGAAAAGGTAGCTCGAATGACTCAGACTTCAACATGGCACAGTGGGACACCTTTTTTGTTGTTGTTGTTGTTATGGGATAAAGTAGCTCAAATTTTGCAAACTCCAATTTAACAGAGATGAAAACAAGTCAAGAATCAAATTCATTCTTGATTACTTAGGGTTTTAGACAACAACATTAATATATTTTGCCAGCAAATTTTTCCAAAGATATACTCTGCACAGAGAGGGAAAAAGAGCACTAATCATCTTAAGATCATCCCTCATCCCAGAGTTTTATTCCCTGAGGTTCTGTTCTTTGGGAACTGTTTATCTCTGTCAAGATTCAGATTCTCCAGACTTGCAAAGGAATGTTGGCATCACATGGGATGATCCTCTGGGAAAATAGAATCCCATAAACACTTCAACTCTAGTTATCAGCTTGAAAAATTCTTCTTTGAGATGCATGGGTATAGTCAGTAGTGGGAAAATAGGGTGAAAGGAAAGGAGTGAATGAGGACTGAGAACAGTCAGAGGCACACGAGTTGGAACATGAGAGGTACAGCCTAAACTCCCAGGACTCATCCAAAGGAAAAGCATAGACGCTTGGGTCTGGCTACAAGCTCCATCTATGCTTACTCTTCTTCGTGAAATGGCCAGGCTCTTCTGCGGCTGCTGATGTTTCTTAGAAAAGGCTTTGTGGGGCAAGACAGTAACGTCTAGACACAGTGATAATAGGATATTTTTTATCCCCTTTCCTCACCTAAGTGCTTAATCTTGATTAATAGATTGTGAGCACCTGGAGTGCAGGGAGATTTTGTTTTATATTTCTATCTCCTCTTTTATCCTCCTAATTCCTCCTTACTATCTATAGACAAGTTCATGTTGTTTCTTGAAGGAATCTTCAGTGGAGTCTTAAATAATTTTTAAATTAGAAAATAGTCTGTCTTCTATGAATAATATAGTTTTTTTTTTTAACATGATCAAGATCTATTGAAGGGAATTTTACGGCTTTTGCTGCCATAGTGAATAGGTTTCCCCTCACATTTTATCTTTTAATTAGTCATTTCTAATGTATGGAAAATTTATTGCACCAATTAGCTATTGCCACAAAAATGCTGCATATGTAAGCCCCCTGAAAATACCACAATCACTTTGTGTTCTCTTGGTCTGTGGGTCAGACAAGAGTGGCTCTGACAGGCTGGGCCCAGCCCAGGGCAGGGTATTAAGGAGCTGACCGGGGAAGAGCTTGCTCCACGGTATTTGTTTTTGGGCCTGGGCTGAAGGACAATAATTCTTTGAGAGGAGCTATGGTATTTTCCTGAGGGTGGTACAAGTACAAGAGGCCAGGCAGAAATATCAGATGGCCTTGAAGACTTGTCGCGAGTTGAATTATGTGCCCCCAAAAGATATGCTGAAGTCCTAATCCCTGCCCACTTTCCACTGTGGAATGTGAGCTCATTTGGAAATAGAGTTTTTATGAATGTGATCAAGTTAGGATGAGATCATGCTGGATCAGGGTGAACCCTAATCCAGTGACTGGGGTCCTCATAAAGTTGGAGGAACTTGAATACAGACACTGAGGGAGAAAACATAGCAATAAAGGTAGAGAGTTGAGGTGTGTTGACACAACCAAGAAACACCAAGCATTACTAGCAACAAGCAGAAGCTAGGAGAGAAACATGGAACAAATTCGTGCTCTGACACAAAAGAAGGAACCAACCTTGCCAAAAGTTAGATTTTGGACTTTCAGCCACCAAAACTGTGAGAAGATACGTTTCTTTTGTTTTAAGCCCCTAATGAGTAGTCACATGCTATAGCAGTCCCAGGACACTAATACAAGAGCTCAGCTTATCATTTCTGCCCACATTCCATTGGCCAAAGCAGGTCACATGGCCAAGCCCAAAATCAAGGTGCAGAAAGACCATTCTGACTCATTGTGTATGGGGAAGGGATTCAGATGTGTATCCTGATGCACCTTTAGACAGGACAGTAGAATCTAATGATTAATAACATGGATCTTGTATTAAGAGAGATTTGATCTAGCACTTCTTAGCTGCATGATCTTTGGAAAATTATTAATCTCCAAGCACCAGTTCCTTATATGTAAAATGAGAACAACAATAGTGCCTATCTCATAGGATTCTTGTTAATATTACATAAATTGATGTTTGTGACGTCTTTACTTCAGTTGTTGACATAGCAGGGGCCCAGTCAGTATTAACTTATTTTTATTATTATTGCCATAATAACGAAGCAGCAAAGGATTTGGAAATACGCGTGACTTTTTCTTTTCCATGGGGACTTTGGAATAGTGTTGGGTGAGAGGAAGACTATGCATAAGTGAAAATTCATATTTTAGCTCTTAGAGTTCAGTTTAAGATATGTGATGATCTGTTGGGTGGTGATGGGCAAAATATCAGGATTAAAAAAGAAGAGCCTATTTATTGAAGAATAGCCAGTTTAAGAAGATTTATAACTGATTATAAAGGAGGATGAGATAAGGAGTAAGGATGGGGAAATTCACTTGGCAAAACAGTAAGGGGGAAGATGGAGATAGCAGAAAGAGGAGATAGAACTCTGACATCTATTTGCCAACTTGCAGAGCTTTGGAATTAAGTGGTCATAATGTGAGAAAGTCATCTCAAGAGCTGAATGCCTCAACCTATGGGATGAAACTCTGAGTACCAGTAAAAGACACCTTGGGCAGGGCCCTTTTAAAATTTTTCATTTTAAATTAGTTTCTAGAGTATATTAACTACCCTGATTTCATCATTACACACTGTCTAGATGTAGTGAACACGCTCTTTCAAGCGGAACCAGCTTATGAGAAAATGTGATGTGGCTTTGTGGATTGAGAAATATTTACTCACAGGGACAGCCACAAACCCAAGGAAACAGAGAACTTGTGGAAAGAGGTCAAAGGAGAGAGACTCAAGAAGGTATTATTATCTGAGTTTTCTGTAAATCACATGATTAGATGAAGCAAAAGGGTATATTTGCTTTTGGCAGGTGCCAGATATGATAAAGGAAATAACGGGAGCATGTGGAGGATGGAGTCATGGGTGGTCCTCACCGGGTGGAAAGCATCAAGTAGCATACGCTTTCAGACTTCCTTTGGAGCAGATAAAGCACCAAAGGGAACCATGGATAAAATCTTATGTTTACATTGAGGAATTTGTTGGGAGAATAAGTAATATTAAGCAATAACTAGAATTCAATGAGTACTTATTTTTACCAAATATATATCTAAAATAATTATATGTTTTATCATATTTAACCTTTGTAATGACTTCATGGAGTTGATATCTTTTAATCTTCATCTTGTAAGTAAGAAC
This sequence comes from Hystrix cristata, assembly GCA_004026905.1. NCBI lineage: Eukaryota > Metazoa > Chordata > Mammalia > Rodentia > Hystricidae > Hystrix > Hystrix cristata. The sequence goes on along the minus strand of PVJO010003147.1, from coordinate 75,142 downwards.
ACTAGGCAAAAAAATGGCTAAGTCTGTAGCTGGAGGCCACACAGCAAGAGGCAGAACTTCAGAGCACACACTTTTCACAGATGCGTTATCCTGCTCCCATTGCTTAAAAGTAGGCAGATCAGCAACATCTTTAAGAGCACGGAAAATTTTTAAAAGAAATTGACACCAAGAGTCAAGTAGATGGTGCTCACAGCCAGCCACTTGGCGCTGAAGAGCCAGGACCCCTGGGCTCAAGCGGACAATGATGTAGGTTTAGGAAATGAGCCAAACATTACATAAGCAATCCAAGCTTTTCCCAGTTTGCAAGCACAGTCACGCCTTTGTTCTAAGAATGGCAATTGCCCGCCTGTTACTTGTATGGACTAATTCATTTCCTGAACCCATCATTAACAATTTTGCACCTTTGAATCTTTGAAGAGGCTGCTCTACTGCTTGGAATATCATTTCAGGTCTCCTCTACCCTGGGGATTTCTGCTGTTCCTTCTAGGCCCAGCTCAAGCGGCATCCCCTCTTCTGATGCTTCTCCTGCCTTTCTGCCTACCTGTGAGCTCTTGGGGGCAGAGATGGTGTCTTTCTGATCATATCCAGTATTCTACCACTAGTACAGGGCTTGGCACAGGTAGGTATCAATGTGTGATGAATAGCAATCCACACAAATATAAGTCCCTATCTTAGTCACACCAGAAAATGATCAAAATGAAATAAGCATTATACTGGGCTATTTGTCAAGCATTTTGGGAGAATGTCATGGCTTATACTAATTGAAAAACAAAAGTAAAGATGCACACAGCTTATTTTCTTTTGAAGGAAAATTCATCTTGCTGCTTTATGCAAGTGGGTAAAATGTGCTCATAAAACAATCTGTTCTGAGAACGGCAAATATTTCAGGAAAATTTCAGCGGAATTAGCTCTCTGTGTTTTTATTACCTAGCCCTCTATAAAGATGACTGGAAAGACAAAAGGTACACGTGAGAGGATGGCTCCAAATATTACAGAGGGAAGCAGAATAGCTAAACTGGAATTTATAATTGAGGAGGATGTGTATAAATCTCAACAGCATCTTAAAAATTAATCTAAAAAGTCTCTTTAGTACGAGTAGAATAAGGAAGTATGTGTAAGTGTATAGAAAAATAAGTTTATTTAATAATTTAAAAGAAGATAGTCTACACTTATAATAGTGATTTAGGGTATACTCCTTTTGGTAAAGGCCTGCCAAAAAATGTTTTTCATTGATATATCCTATTTACCTATTTTCTGGGTTATCTGTGAAAATTCTTATGTCAGCTAAAATATATTGTTTATAATGAATCATTCAAAACTGTTTCCAAGCAGAATACTCTTTTGTTAGGAAAAGAACTGCTCTCTTTGGAGGATAAGCCAATTAAATGTTGGACTGTCAGCCCAGGTCCATAGACTAAGAAATGATGAAATCCAAATTTACAATTGCTTAGGCAGGAATAAAACAGAAACAGTTACAACAAATAAATCACATACTTGTTCATTCAGACCCTTGCTCTAATCAATTAAGAGGAAAATAAACCACCAGTATCTGAAAATGTGGTTACATATTTATGAATCTCACAGTTCTTGTACAGGATTTGAAAAGAGCAAACAATAATTGTCGAGTCTACAGCAGACACATGGTGGAAAATACAGCTTAGGTGGCTCTGGCTACTGTTCCTTCCCTTTGTACTTAGCACTTAGAGGAAAAACGTGGACTAGAGACAAATTTCAGAATTGAAATATTTTTTAAAGATGAGAAGAGCTGCCATTTATTGAGTTCTTAGTGTGTTCTACAACTCGCTATGAAAAATGGTTCATTTCATTTTCAGAAAGACCCCATGATATCAATATTATTAGCATCAGACTTAAAGAAACTACGGGTTGTAGAAGTAAATGTTCCAAAGTCTTAGAGGTGTTAGGTGGTGGAGCTGGAATTAGATGCCAGGTTGGACTCTGGCATTCCCCTTGAACACGAGTACTGCATTATGACATGCTACCTTGCATTTGAACTTCTGGCACCAAAAATCCCACCAGCTGATCTGGGCAATGTTTGAATACTCTCATGACATCGAGAGCCCTATTAGATCAGAGATGGTGTGAACTTTCTCTTAATTTATCCTCATTACATTAAAAAAATACAGCGAATGTTTAATGATTTTTAAGAGTAAAAGACACATTGCCATTAATCCCCCTCAAAATATTTTTCCCTGTTTAAAACACACTTGTCCTGTTCATCTTGCCAAGTGCCTAAGCAGTTCTGGAAAACCTCTTTTGTGAATGTCCTTAGTTGAGCTGTTGTGGCTGCCTGGATGTCCTGAATTGATTCAAAATGTTTGCTTTGCTGGGCATTTTGACACTGGGGAGGAGCCAGAAGTCACACAGTGCCAGATCCAGTGAATAAGTTACACGCAGACACACTGTAATATTTTTATTTAACTGAAATTGCTGTAAACAGTTGGTTAGTGAGGGGTGGTTAAAAAATAGTGAATATTGAAATTCAAAAATTTATGACAGTAAACCACATTGCCATTACTCCCCCTCACAAAATTTCCCCTCACTTCTGACGCACTTACCCTTATTGTTCTTGGCAGTGTGTCCTCTACTGTGATAATTTTAAAATTATTTAAACAATCACCATATGTTTTGATCACCTCTTGTATCTCACTCAACCTTGATAGCTGTTCATTTTTCATGGCTGCTTGTATTTGTGGGATGGACAAATTTTCTTAGAAGAGCTAATGGGCATATCAAACTTTTATTAGCATAAAACTTGTGAGAACCCATCTAACTATACAATTCTGCTCCATTCAAAGCACAGATATTAACAGATGAGAGACAAAAGAACCTAAAAGGACTGAAGAATCAGTCAATGCCATGTAGCAGTCAGTGGCTTGGGTCACATCCCCCCCCCTCCTGTGCTTGGTGCAGACGAGCCTTCCTATTTTGTCTCTGATTGTGAGTGCTTGGTTTCAAGCACTCAAGCGCTTTTTTGCTCTATCTTACTCTCCTTTTCTATCTCTCTCATCTCTCTCCTCTGGGAACATGTGGAAAAGCAAACACACCTGACACAGGGCAATCGCTTCTTCGAGTCTGTAGGTGTTTATTTTTTAATCACTGAGAAATTGCAACTGTTAACTAATTTTCTCCTTTGTCTCAGTGCAGCTGAGTGTGATGTTCCAGATTTTGATCTTACATTAGCTTTCTGGAGAACCTCTCAAATAGTCAGGGGCCGTGCACAGGTGGAGGGCGAACGTGTAGAATTCCACTTTCCAGAAAGCAGCTCACGAGCCCCTGTGTGTGGCCCTTTGCATCCTGTGGCGCAATGGCAGAGATTTTCTCCCCTACGAATCATGTCTTTCATGCTGTAAAAATGCAGGTCATGTACAGTAGAAGGTGCAGAGTTACTGATGGAATTCAAGCTCTAGGGACCATATTGCAGGTTTTTTAGGCTTACAAATGTAGTTCTTTGTGCTTTAGGAAGATTTCAGAGATAAATGTGCGCACTAATAAAAGGCCAGCACCTTGTGTCCACGTGGAAAAGAGCTAACTTGTGGGCCTTTTTTGGATGATCTTCTCCTTGTTTGGGGAATGAGGTGGCTAAAGGACCTTTAACGATTCCCGCCTGGGTTTGCCCAAACATTTTTGCAGGCAGCAATAGACATCTGCTGTGAGCTAGCAATGCCAACATCAGCTGTAGGAATGGAGAAGCCGCTCCACACTTCAAACAAATCCAAGGAAGTCTTGGAGCCGGCCTGCCTCGCAGGGACCCGTGGGGAGACCCCTGTTGGTGTCAGTGTCTTGTCCCGTATGTGCTAATGGGAGTCGCCTGTGCTGGCAGGCTGTGCGTGCAAGCGCCAGTCGGGGTTGTCTCCGGGCCAAAGCCAAAAAAGTCCTGGACTTTTCTCTTGGTCTCAAGCACTTTAGGTTGTACCGAAAGTGAACGAATGAATGAATAGAACCAGACTACCCCTCCCACACTGGAAGTGTGGCGGAAAGAACAGAAGGCGATCAAAATGATGAGCTGGCGTCACCCCGTGCTATTTGGAGCAGCGGTGAAGGTGATAGAAGCCTGGCATTTAAATTGTCCCATTAAGACAGCCGGGGCTCTGAGGCCTTCATTTATCAGTTTTCTCAGTCCTCATTAGGTTCGTCTCATTTCACTCAGGAAGGGATGGAGTCCCTGCTCTCCATGGTGCTTGCAGGTAATTCTGACCCTTAAGATTTTCTAGGTCATGGTAATAACAGCCATTTTTCTCCAGCATCCAGAAAGCTGCATGACTTCTCCCACCAACATCCTAGAAGGAGGTCTCCATAGGTGCCAGCACGCAAAGTTGAAAGTGCTTTCCCACTTTGCGATTTCACTCTGTGTTGGCTGTGTGAGGAAAGCAGCGGGCGACCTGGATGAGTGGAGAGCAGAGCAGAGCACTGTGACCTTGCTGGGGCCACAGGGTTCCTGAATGGCCGAGGGGAAGTCTTGACCCAGAAATCCTAAGCACGTTCTCTAAGAGCAGTGTCTCCTCAGCAAATCCCTTTGCTTCTTTTTAGGGTGGGGTATTGGCATGATGGTGTGAGCAGGACAGGGAAAAGGCAAGAGGAGGCTCCTGTTCTGTGTGTGCTCGCCACGTGTGGCGGCCCAGAGCTGTTCTCCACGCCCGGATAGTCCTCAGGTTCATGCCCCAGCTGGGAACCTGGCTCCCCTTCAGCTCTGTGCTTTCGGCTTTCCTGAAGCCTGCACCCCGACCAACATCATTTAGAGTTTCCCCTCCTTTCTTTAAGTAAAATTTTATTTGTATTAAATTGTTATATACTCATTGGTTTTTATAAGAATCATACACTATCAAATCATCCACCTAGCAGATGGGCTTCAGTTCCCTCCTCCTCCTTTCCTTCAGCTTTTCTTTCCTACAAATAAGCTCTTTCAAAAATTTTAGGTAGCTCTTTTGATACAGTTATACCTTGGTACTCTGCTGGTTTGAAACTCATCACATTTGGTACCTGACACATTTTGACACAAAAATTTTGTCCTAGTACTAGTCCTTTGTTCCGTATTCAATGCACAAACTAGAACTTGGTGTCGATTTCCTCCTGACTTGCCACCCTTTCCAGACAAAACTTGTTTGGTGCTCATCGTTTTTGGAACATGCTGTGCCTCCCAGAGCAAATTAGTGATGAGTATCAAAGGTACCACTGTATTTAGCTCTCTGTTTTCTATATAATATGGATTTTTGGGTTTTTCTTAGCACATTGATTTTAGGTGGCATCACTGATTCTATTAAGGTAGGTGAGTACTTAGTTCTTATATCTCTACCTGCTTGTCCTCCACCTTCTCCAAGAATGTTATGTCACAATTTTAAACATTATCATGGTGATGTAAATAAAATTTATTGCTGAGCCAAATATTATGATTCATTTTTGTGTTATCTGTTGCTGCAAGCAAGCTAATAGATAACATGAGGCTTCAGTTAGGATGTCAATGTGTATTAGTTAGATTTCTGTTACTATAACAAAATACCAGAGGGTAGATAATTTATAAAGAAAGAGATTTTGTCCAACTGACAGTTTTGGAGGTTTATGACTGGATGCTGGCTTCTTCTGGGCTCTAGTGAAGGCCTCATGGAAGACAGCATCACAATGGTGAGAGCAAAGCAGGATTGAGAGATCATACAGGGCAAGAAGAAGTCAGAGAGTGATTTGGGGGTTAGGTTTACTCTTTTATATGTACATATTTGTATTTTTTTAAAAATATCTATGAATTTGGTTTTACCCTGTAAGTGATTTCTTCAATTCCCATGAAAGCCTGCAGCTAAGGCATTTTCTCAGCCTATTTTCTGCCTGTAAGAGTTTGGACATTCAAAACCCTCTGTATGATTGGTTCTTTCTATTCTTTTCAGTCTGACCTGGGGGTAATTTTGCCAATACAATTGTTGTAAAAGCTTTATAGTTCTCTTGTATATCTAACTGGGATTCATGCCAATAGACAAAAGCCACCTCAGAAATCCCTGGGATAAGCCCTTCCCTACCTTAGGCTTTTGCTGAAAAGGCAGAGTGTCAATGTTCTTGAGTTTCTTAGGAGCCTTGTTCTACTAAAGAGTTCTCTGAGGCCCTGCCTTAGATATTTCTGAAGTTGTAGCAGGGTTTGTGTTTTGGGGTTTTTTTTATTGTGCAGCCACACAGTCAGGTTCATCTTTATGACTTTTCCCCCCTTATTGTGCTCTGGATTTGATCCATGTCCAGGAGCCTTTTCTTAATTTTGGAATCATTTGCCATCTGGAGATGCTAGGGAGTTTCCAACTATCAAGTCTCATTTCCTTTTGGTTTCACATTTTTCCCATGGCCTTTATCTCTACTCTCATTTAAGCAGCAAAAAGAAAGATGTGGCACCTTCAGCATTCTGCCAGGAAATCTTTTGAGTTAGATTTCCTACTTCATTTTTCTATTTTTCATTTTATGAGAGGCAAGCATATTGCTAACCTTTCTGCTACTATATAACGAGAACCTTCTTTATTCTCTAATAACATCCCTCTCCCATTTTTTAGGCTTTCTCAGTAGCATCCTTCAAAGTCATCAGGTAATATTGACAACGTCTTTAATATTCTTCAGGATTTCACTGATGCTGTCCTAAAAGTCCTTGCAGCTTCTGCCCACTATTCAACCCAAATCCAGAGTCATGTTTTTAGGGCTTTATCACTGTTGTACCCCACTTTCAGAACAAAAGCCTTCATATTCCACATTTACTCTAAAACTTAGTGGTTTAAAACAAAAACAAACCTTTAGTATCTTATATGGTTTCTGTAGGTCAGGAATTCAGGAATGGTTTAGGCAGGTAGTTCTTTCTAATGGTTCAGTATCTTTCAAATATCTAGGAATCATTTCTCCAAACACAGGAAAATATCAGATTCTGTTTCCTTGCATTGTTTTTCCCTGCAGACGTCACCCTTCCATATCCAGTCATCCTTCTGCTTTACGTGGGCCGGTTCCTTCCCAGTCTTGACGCACAGTTGTCCCCCCGCCAGGACTTCCCTGCTCTTTATTTTGTAACCCTTGCTTTCTGAACCTCACCTCTTTCTTTCCAGTGGCCGCCTTCTTCATTTGGCAAAACAAGGATCCAGGAATTTGAGGAAAAGTACACGGGGAATTAAATGTTTGAGTTCTGAGTGTCTGAAAATGTCTATATTTAGTCTTCAACTGAGAACTTAAATGGAATGAACTAAAAAGAATGACTGTAAGTTTGGTGCACACGGTAGAGTTTGTCAACTAAACTCGTACGCTCCTTTGTAGGGAATCCAGAAGCACGCGGATTTTGTTGTCTCCCATTGGTAGGCTCTCAGTTTTCATTTTGCAGGGATCATTTGCCAAGGGGTGTTATACAAAGACTCCTCCAACTCTCTCCCTGTAGCATGCCCCTGACTGTGCATTCTGGGATTAGGGGCTGACCAGGAGGACTGAGGGCCTCACAGTTCATTATGCAGGTCCTGAGACCCCCCCCCCCCACATCGCCAAGTTTCCTCTGCCCTGGCTGAGCTTGTGCCCCCAATTTCCAGTTTAGTTTCTCCAGAAAATTACACCCTCTGGTGTCACCCAGGGGGAGTGAGCAGAAAGGGTAGTTACCTGGCTCTCAGAGCGGGTGGTGCGGTTGGTGCAAATGCTTGCCACGGAGCCTTTCAAAGCACTCACCTGTTTGTCGTCACCCACCTCTCTCCAAACTCCTTAATAACCTACCTTCCTCTTCGAGATAAATCAACCTCTTATCTGCTCTGTGACTCCCTTCCCATTTATAGAAATATTTTAGATTCTGTTTTTCCCTTTTTCATTTCTGTTCTCTTTGCCTGTGGGTTAATTCCCTTTAAAATTTCTTTGCTATTTTTCTAAGTTGGAGTTTTAGTAGAGAAAAGAAGATAAACATATTTGGTCCTCCCTCATGCAAACCAATAAGTCCAGGTGGAGGATTTCAACTTGTAAATAAAATCTGAAACCAAAAGAAAGTCAGCCTATCGCTACTCCAGATAAGGGCCAAGAACCTAACAGTCTTGCCCAAAGAGAGCACGCCCATTCACAGTCTCAGGCGTCCAGAAGATGACTCCTTACACCTTCCGGAACAGGAAAACTGCATCCCTTCTGCACACCCAGCCCACATCCCAGCATCTGGCTCAGATTCCATGGCCAAAGGAAGCAGATGGTTTCTGAGAACTGGTTAATCATTTTCCTCCTTCACTTAGGTTTCCAGCTGTAGTTCACTTTCTCATTCCCGACATGGAGTTTTTTCTTCTTGTTCCCTTTCTTCCTGACAAATATGCCACAAGTATCCCGTCCTTCACAAAACCTCTTCCGGTGATCAGATTCACATTACCAGTGATCAGTACTGCTTTTTGGCTTATCTAAAAGCTGGTGTTAGGCTGCACCCTTCATCTGTTATGGAATGAAGGAAACCTGTCTGCATTTGGTTTTTCAACCTCTGAATCCACAACATGGTAAATGGGAAGCAGAAAGCCAAACTGCAAGAAACCCCCAGGGATCAAAGAAGTCTTCATGCGTGTCTTCTAGAGCTGGACCCACAAGACAGGACGCCTGTGGGGTTGGTAGCTCCTTGCTTAGTCTATTTCCAAATCATGTAGCATATCAAAAGACAAAATGGAGTCTGGCAAATGGTTGTTCAGCTCTGTCAGCACTAAAGTGCTACACCTTGATACATGGTTTGGGGGATTTAGCAAACTCCCCTAATCCCCTCTTTTCCCTAAGCAGGTGCTCTGAGAGATGCACATGAGGGTTGCCCCAGGGACTTTGTCATAAGACACACGTGCAGACTCTGCCCTGAGAGATTATGAGAACTAAGGTGTTTGTGTTTTCAAACAGCTCTCCAGGAGATTTTAGTTAAGAAGTATTACTTTAAAGAAACACCTCTAAAGTGGAAGTGGCAGTTCAGTGGAATAATTATTAGCAAGTAAAAGGCTCTGGATTCCTGCGTGCAGATCCTGGGTCCAGCCAAGTTGCTGCTCTCATCAGTAGGGAAAGAAAATAATTTATCATCCATATTAGGACACATATGAGAGCACAAGAGGGAGCTATTAATAACTACATCAAGACAAGAGCATAAATTGAGACTGTCCGGACAAACTGGTCACCCTACTCATTAGTCAAATGGGAGACTGGAGCAAGCAACTCCGAGATCCCTTTCCAATTTATGATTCCATAATTCACAACAACTGGAATGAGTGCAAAGTATGCTCACATTCCAGGAGTGACAGACAGAGTCACTGAGGCATCGCCTGCACTCAGGGAAGCTGAAATGGGGAACAGACACAGCACAGAGGCTGGGACCTGTGGACTCAGAAGGCTGCGATGCCGGGAGATGAAGCTAACAGGAGTGGGTGACCTTTCTAGGGCAAAGGTGCCAAGAGGCAGGGGTCTGAGGGGCGAGTCACAACCGGGATTTCTCAGCAGCAGCTGCTCTTGCCACCAAAGGCACAAGGATAGATGCGGATGCTTTTAAGGTCTGTTGACATTTACACACACTGCTGGGCTACATGCCAGTATGATACTCCAAGAGATTTACACATACTTCTGTATTATTTTCCAATATGTTGCACAAAGAATCCATGCCGAATTTCCCTGGCACCTTTTTGCCATGTGGCACAATAAGGGAAAATGGTATTTAGGTAAATCTAATGCTCTGGTTGATTATATATTAATATAAAAATGACACCATACACTAACTACCAAATTCCTAAAACTTAAAGTGTAGTAAAATACCCCAAACAAAACAAAACAAACCAACAAAACCCCAATCAAGCTAGTTCTCATGTTTTAGAAAGCAATTTGGTGCTGTGCATAATAATGTCACATCGCGCTGCTGCTGGGAAATATCAGCCTCATCAGACCTGTGGAATCTACAAGTTTTGATGAATACAGAAGAATTAAATTCAAAGCAGTTTTCTACTATGTTCGTTATGTTGGTTATCAATGTCGTATTGATAAAAATCTTTAGGGTGAGACATTGGGACCTAGTGAGAGAGGGAGAGTGGATGACACGACCGGAGCAAATACAGCACTTTGTAACTTAGGGGAGCGCCTGAACTTGCTGGTTTGTGAAGTTTCAGGCTCCAGGGGAGTTAACAGAGACGTGGGGAAAGAGGCACAAAGACAGAGAGAAGGTAAAGAGATTGAAAGAAGGGGATGAGACAAGGAGGACAGGAGTGAGGAAAAGAGGGAAGAGAGAGAGAGAGAGAGAGAGACAGAGAGACAGAGAGACAGAGAGACAGAGAGAGACAGAGAGAGACAGAGAGAGAGACAGGAGACAGTGGACGTGAATGAAGTTAGAAGTATGTGCCTGCATGCACTCACGAGTGTGTCTCTGGAGTAAAGAAAGGCAAACCCAAGGTTAGAATTTTCAGTGAAAAGCTTGAAAAATCTTGTCCTAGAACATAGGAAATGCAATGGAGTTTTTTGATGAGCACAGTCCAGTTCATTTCATGTAGATTTAAGTTCTTGCTGTTTGGAAGAAAATTGCTCACTGCAGCTATGCTTTAGGAGAGCGTCAGAAGGGCTGGCATTGATGGACAGCTTCTGGCCCCTGCTCCAGGATGAAGCCAGCGGACTGTGAAGAGCTCTGCTCACACTGCTGTGACAGTATCACCTGTTTGTCAGAATCCAGGCCCAGCATGTGTTTGGGATGTGCACACGCTTAGCCCAGGATTAGAATTCTCCTGGCTGCAAAATGGTTTTGCTTCTGACTGATTCTTTGTCCAAGAATGACTGCACAGCAATGAGAAATTGCTATCATTTGCCCAGGAATCATTCTTCAGAGGGTTTTGGAGAGAGTCTCTGTCCACCAGGGAATGGAGAGAAGGAAGCCAAGAGACTATCATTTGGCTCATCAGGCCATATAGGTGATGTGGCCAGAATGGCCAGTATGAGGCTGGGGTCTCCAGAAACAGCTCGGGGGAAAATGGCAAATGCTTCTTCCACCTGAAAAAGGCTGAACGTGTGTACTTCCACTGCTGCAGAGGAAGAAGGACATAAAGGAGGAGACCTGGGGACGGGCCAGTGGACTGGCCAAGGGAATGGAAGACTGGGCAGATGGGAACGTTCGGGATCTTCAATCGGTAGAGGCAGAGGCTGACAAGGGGCAGGGTAGGTCTCTGAAGCAAAAAATTGGTAAGTTGAAGTGCATAGTCTTCAGACTCCTTGATATAAAACCTTGAAGCCTTAGAAGGTTTATTTTAAGAAAGCAGAAATAAATCATGGATTTTTATAGTGAAGAGTAAACTTAGAAAATCTGTAGATGAGCTGGTTGAATAGCTTTAGAGATGATACATGCTAAAAATTCAAAAGGCAGTAAGGCAGGGTACAGGCAAGTCTGTCTCTATCACGCCAGACTCACTCCATCTCCTCACATCACTTCCTATGGGGAATTTCCTGTCCCAGAGTTCTGCTGGCTCAGCAGGCTGATTGGGTTCCCTCCTCTCAGACTCCATGGCCAGCTGTCTTGAGAAAGGCCATCTAATCCAAGGGCAGCCCACTCTAACTGCTTGTTATTTCCTTTTATTCTATTCGAGCTTGCATGATGCTGCCAGACCATTCTCTCTCAGATTCCAGTTTATCATGCTTTATTGTTTTAGTCACTTTCCTTGTGGCTAGGACAAAATATCTGATACCTACAATTTAAGGGAGAGAGGTTTATTTTGGCTCATGTTTCAGTCCCTGATCAGCTGGCTCCAAAGAAGGAACAGCATGGCAGAGGGGCATGGTGGAGGAAAACCTGCTCACATCATGGCAGACAGGAAACAGAGAGTGAAGGGTAGAGCCGGGAAGGGAGATCCATCTCTTCTGTTGTCTCCTAACAGCAAGTCAGGTACAGCACTCTGTGGTTCAATCCTCTTCCAAAAGTCACACTTACGAGCCCATGGGGCTCTTGGGACATCTAGATATAAACCATAACACATATCCTACCCGAGAACCTAAAAGAGCTATCCTTCATTTAATCCCATGACAAAGAATGAATGAGAAGAGCATGGTTAGTATATGGGTCAAGAAAGAGTGCAACCCTGCTGTGTTGGTCCTTCCCAATCCTACTGTGTGCCAGGTATTCTGCTAGTGCTTTTCATGTCTTGTCACACTTAATTCTCACAACTCATTGAAGCAGCAACTGCTTTTAACTCTGTTTTACAGAAGAAATTGAGTTGAAAGAGATTGACCAAACCAGTGCTAGGCGATCCTTATCTGTCTCTCAGCTCCCAGCACTGCACCATGTCAACACCTCTCATGCCTCATAGTAATGGACATTTTGCTGGATTTTGCCTCGATTGTGAACTCTGCGGTGGCAGGAGCTCTGGATCATTCATCAACCTGTCTTCTCTCTGCTGCCTGAATAGACCAAGAGTCAGCCTGGCTCTGGATGGAATGTGAGGCTGCCTGTGTCCTCCATGGGCTTTCACCTGCTCTTCCCCGGGTGCTTAGCACCTCTCAGAATGCCTCCATTCCTCTGTCCCCAGGTTTGGAGTAACCCCACCGAGGACTAGACAAGTCCTTAGAGAACATGGGAGTTGCCATCCCACAGATTCCGAAATCAAGCATCAGACCGGAAAGTCAAAGGGAAGAGGGAAATTTGCTGCACATCTCAAATCAGAACCAACACTACATTACACTACATTTTTACTCCTGTTGCTGGGCAGCACTGACTCAGATTTTCAAAGTCTGCTGAAATTCTGGACTAGACTGCTTTTGTTGGTTTTCTCATTTTTAGCTTTGGTGGAGGGTGGAGCTGAAGTGGAGGGAATTAATTCTTTGCAGATATTCACAGACATTCTTTCATCTTCCCTGTGGTATTTGGAAGGAGACATGGGTAGTGAGGCAAGTGGTGTGGAATGAGGTATGGCAGGAGGCAGTCTGATGAGAGAGAGGAGGCCAGTGGACCTGGCAGGGCCTCAGCTCTACGCCATCAGTCAATGTCCTTTTGGATTTTCTCAGTCTGCTTTGCTGGCTCTATTTTCCCTGAATAACAATAATCATAAGACATTTGTGTTGAGGTTTAGAATTTTCAAGTAATGTTCTTATCTTCCATGAATTCGAACCTTACAATGACTGTATAAAGGTGTAAGGTTGTCCAGATAGACCTGGGGCCACAGCAGTCTCACTGACTGCCCAGGGTCAGTACAGAGCCCCCGAAGAAGCCCTTTTCCTGGTGCTGGTCCCAAAGTGCTGGTCCCTCTGCACACGTGGGTCACCCACCTCTCCCTCGCTGCCTGGGTCACCCACTCTATGTCACTGCTTCCACTCAGGATTTCCTCCACTGTCTAGCCTTAGTTTGGTCCCACTTCCTCTAGGAAATCTTCCCTGAACACTCTGACCCTCTCCCAATCCTGACAACTCTAGCCCACTCAGATGGCCCCACTTTATGATAAACTGATTTGGATTACTAGATTACTTGCATATGTTCCTGTTTGTTTCTACAGCGAGTGGATACAGTGTACACCAGTTTACCAACAGAGTCTTACACGGGGCCTAGGTCACTGTCAGAACTGGTTGGTGGCTATACCTTCCTGGGGTTGTGACAAGGAAATAAGCAAGAGCACGTCAAATGTAAAGACCTGGGTCTGTATAGTAGGACCTAGCTAGCCTCAGAGACCAGCCCCTGCTGTCTAAGTTATGGGTAAACCAGACCCGAGGCTAGAATCTTGAATTTCATTAATGATTTCTAATAAAACTACCATTCCCATTAAAATTTGAAGGGTGATTGACTTCTGGAAGTACAGTTCAGGGTTAGAACCGAACTCCCTCCAGAAGACTGGAGGGATTATGGCAAAAGGGAGGAAAGAGATTTCAGTAAGACTCCCACTGAGCTGTCACACAGGTGGATGACACTGTCTCTAGCTACCTGGAGAAGAGTGAGGATATTAGATTAGGTCTCAGGTGAATTCTGATAAATCGCCAAGCCTTCATAGGAAAAGCCATGCTTATGTTAGCACTGACTTGCCAAAGACCAAGCAGAATTTTTAAAACCAGTCATTTAAATAGCTCCAAATCGAAAACTGAAATCCGTTATAAGCCATGCCAAAGGAAGTATCCCATAATTTATTACATTTAGAGATGTGTGCCTATAAACAGTGCAGAGATGTCCTATTTTAAAGCTGTCATCCACTGGTACAATCCTTCTCTCATTTACTCATCCATTCAGTGATTTTTTTCAGCATTTTCTCTGTGCTGGGTGTTGCTCAAAGATTTGAGACAAAACTTTAAAGATGCTGTTCTTCTAAAGTTGATATTCTTCTAAAGATGGTTCTGGTGGGGTGTGCTAATGTGATAAGTGGAAGATAGTATTTCCATTTTGCAAAAGAAGAAATAAAATTCTCAAGAAACTTAGTGAATTTCATATGTCACACCTCGAATACTATAAAATGAGCCTTTAAATAATTGTGCGAAACTTGCCCTTCTCTCTCAGACCTTGACAATAGTTCCCAAAGGTTTATAATTTGTCATGTAAATAGGTAGTTTTGAACTTGATATCTCTGTTCTCTTTCCCTAAACATGACACATCAGCCCAGAAAAATTCAAGGGCTTGAATTCAGATCTGCACATCTTCAGAGTTCAATATTAAATGGCCAAACCCTATTGGTTCCCATAGTGGTGTGAGAGACACGATTTCTAGTGCATCCCAGGCTTAATGTGAATAAGTAGTTTTCTATAAAGACAATGGATACTTTCTTAGCACCAACAAAGCTAATCTTGGGGTCAGGGATATTCTTAAAGAAGCTGGCAGAGACTCAACTCTGGAGTGCTGGCTAGCTCATTATAGACTGCATGAGACTAAACTTATTCCTGCCTCATATGTAATTGGTGCATTTATTTCTTCCCCTCCAACTCCCTGATCTGAAGCAAACATCTATTAGTGATACAGAGTAACAAATGGGTGTTGCATCCAATTGGATAATTATGTTCTACTCTGTGAATGACAACCAGAGAGCTAACCTTTGAAAAAAGAAAACAACAACAAATCTCCAAAACCAAAACAAAACTCAAAAAACAGTTTAAAATACCCAGCTCTGGCCCTTCTGTGAGGGAAAAGATGGAGCCCTCTTGTCAGAGAACGAGGATTTTGATTGACAAGTAAGTGGGCCGTGATCCCTTTGTTCCCTGAATATTGACTCTGAGAAGCCACATGTAGTGACTTTGCTTCAGCCGACTCCAAGCTCTATTTTCATCCCCAGAGGTGGAAGACAAGGAAGCCGAGAATGGAAAGAGTGGCTCTGTGTTCACAGACGATGACTTATCACAGAACTATGTAATGCGACAGTTTCAAATGCTGTGCCCTTGGTTGATTTGTTCTTGCCCTGCCTTCCAGAACTCATGTATAAGTGTTTTGGAAGATTGCCGATGTCATGTTGATGAATCTCATCAAGTGTTCTCCTTTTTGAGAATAAATAGCTAGTCTACTTGTGCCTTGTCATTGCTCATCTTTTCTATTGGCATTGTGTGCAGTAAGCGGGCAACATTTTTCTTCAGCTTCCTGTATGCAAACACAACGCCCCCCACAGATTCTGCTTTAGAATTTTCTGTTCTCTAGCCTACTTTTGATGAAGGAACCTCTTACTTGAGGACAGACTTAATTTTTCAAAGTCTTACCTGTTAACTCTCTTCAAATACAGTACATTCTTTTTAGAAAATGCCAGGGTTGGAAGTAACAAGCACTCAAAACCATTGGCCGCTTGTGGAGTTTTCCCCCTAGGCAAACTCTCCCTGGGCATGAGTAGCAGGACATCTCACTCCTAAAGGAGAGGAGGCGGTACAGTAATTTGGAGAAGATCCTTAACAGTCTTGAGAGATCACTTAGTCAACAGACAGAAAGCAATTTTGTCTGAAGCAGAAGGCAATTCCAGTTCTATCTCTGAGGTTCGCCAACACTGTAACCTTGAACAAGTTGCTTAAATTTTCTAAGCCTCCACGTCCTTATTTGTAAAATGAGAACAATATTAGTACTTACCTTATAGAGACTCGAGTGATCACAGCATGTAAAGTGTTTATTCACAGGACCTGGCATGTAGAATACACTCAATAATTGAGTTCTTGCTGTTACTCCCACAGTTATTAGAGGAAAGGAAAGATCTGCTAGGGGGAAAGATTATTGGCTTAGGAGCCAGAAACCTGGGAACCTGTACTTAGATCATTGTTAAGAAGGTAGCTTTCCCACCACCAATTTCATGTATGATTTCTAATTCTCCAATGCTGTTTAAATGACAGGAGAGTCACATACAACCTCTTTTCTCACTAACTTCAAGAAATAAGAATTGAAAGTCAAAGTTTGATGAAAAGTGTTTCCATTTAATTTATGGAGTAGGCTGACTTTACGGGCTTTTCTAAAAATGCTTGAGGCTGAGTTGGAGAAAAGCTAATAGGAACATTTTCTGAGGAAAATGTTCAGTAAGTTTCGCTAGAAAAGATTGGATCATCTTTCTCTTTCAAAAAGCTTTTTGTGAGGAGCTACAGATGAGCCACAAACAACCAGATCCATCACGCTGGCAGGACGCTTTTCTAAGCACCCCGGAGCACTAACAGTAGCCCCAAATAGCAATCTCTACTTATCTGGGACAATTTCACAGAGAAAGAGAAGTTAAGTCACTTTTTATAGAGTTTCCATTTCTTATTGGTCTATATTGAATATTCAACTTTTAAGAAAAGGATAATGAAACATTCAGTTCTTTTGGTGATGATTTCTTCCCATGGCTTATCAGTGCGCTCCTTATTTTCATCCCGCGTTTGTGCACTGAGTGCAGCTACTTCCAGCCATGTTCTCCTACTTAGTATTATCGTGTAGGTATGTTTTCATGAATTGACACAGCTTACAGTCTCAGCTTATCAGTTGTATAATCTTCAACGGGCGGTTTTCTATCTTTATGTCAAAAAACTACAATTTATATAATGATACAGTGGGTGAGATTTTAGGCACTATATCATATCTAATAAGAACTAAGTTTTACTGAGTTCTCATTATGTCAGGCACTCCGTTAAGTGCCTTATTATATATATGCATATATATGTGTGTATATATATATATATATATTTAATCATCCCAATAATTCTATGAGGTAGTCTTACTAATTTCTCCATTTTACAGATGAGAAAACTAAGGTTAAAAGAGATAAATTATTTGTTTAAGGTCCTGTAACTAATAGGATTAGTCTCAAATACAAGGCAGACCGAGTGCAAACCTCCACTAAGCCACTGCACCTTGAGCCACAGGGTCCTTATTTTTAGGTGATGATCAGGACTCCCAGAGGAGTGATCTGAGTTTGTCTAGAACCATCCAGCTGGTTTGTGGCTACCATGTCTGGAACCCAGTTTTCTGGATTCTCAGGGTCCTGATCTTTTCCCTGTGTATCTCGGTCTACCTCCTGAGAGGTAGCACTCTCCTTCCTTTTGGGAACTTTCATTTTTTCCCCCATACTTCAAATCTCACAGTAAATACTTTTATTTAATTGAAAATTTAGTTTTTATGTAAACCACTTCTAAAAACGTCAAGTTCCTGTTTTTCATTCCTGATCTTCCAGTCATAGTCTCCTGGGACCATCTAAGTTTTCCAAGGATTTTGGTTCAGCAAGCTCACTTGGAATCCGTGAGAACTATTCTGGATTTTTCAGATAAGGGCTCGGAGGCAGCAAGTTCCCCTGGGACTACAGAACCATCCACTCTGGTCACTCAGTCCTTGCACCTTTGTCTGTTTAGAAAGCAGAAGATAATCCACATGCCCTGCCTGTCCACAGTGAATCTATATGAAGAAAATGATCAGAGCAGGAATATACACGGATTCAAGTTAAATTTTGTTTAGCCTATTTTCAGCCTGTCCCATCTAGACATATCCCTGTAGATCCTTAAACAAATGGTCTCATGTATATTCCATACCTGTCAAAAGTCTCATACCATCTCATTATATCAGGGTATTTCTGTTTGGATCCCGAGAGGGGAGTGATTGATGAAACCGGATCTTCATAAGTAGCACTACTTATTTACTTTTTGGATGAACTCATATTGCGAGACACTAGAAGAGGTGTTAATTATCCCTGCAATATAATGAATTGCTCCAGGCACCTGACACATTCTATACCTTAGATAAGGTTAATTTTATTCTTTTGTGAGCAGAGCCTGGTGTTCACGAAAAGCTATAAGACATAAATTAGTTCTCCCTACTTGCCTTCTAAATATTAATTCTACTGAAAAATGATTAAACAGATTATGTAAATCATGGTCATTGCGTTCACTTTAAGGTTAATCCTGCCATCAGGTAGCCAGATAATTAATTTGAATTCATTTCCAAGCACTAATTCTCAAGGAAGCCAAGGTATAATGGGTTGCAGTACCGTATTATGGAGGTGACTGTTTGCCTGGCTGCGATAAAGTTCAGAAGCAACAAATCTCAAGGCTTTGGGAATGAAAATAGTTTGGGGGCATTGATGGGCCCAAGGCATCATGGGATTAGAGATACACTTTCTCCAGAAGTTTAAGAAATAAGTTTTACTGAGTGCTATAGTTTGTAAGAGTATTTCCTAAAGACCCATATGTAAAGCTTTGGTCCCCAGGGTGGCACTATTGGGAGGTGCTGTGGACCTTTAAGAGATGGGACCTTATGGGACATCCTCTGGTTACTGGAGGCTATCTTCCCAGTGGAGATTTTGGATCCGGTTTTCTTTTCTCTACTTCCTGGCTCGAGATATGAGAACTCACTCTAACAAGTACTTTCACTATAATGTGCCACTTTTACCAGAGATTCAAACCAAAGGGGATGCCCAATCTTGGACTTCTACACTACGCACTAAAAAACCTGTTCTCTTTATAAAATTACTTTCCTCAGCTATTTCATTGTAGTGATGCACAGCTGCCCAATACACTGATGTGGCCCCCTCTGTCTGCCATGTCTGTTGTTTGAAAGCCAAACATGGTTTGGTTTCAGGGACTCTGGGACAGTCCTGCTGCTTCAAACAGAGAACTCCACTCACTTTCCAAAATGACAGGCCAGGGGAAACCACAGCGGGTTATTTTATGGCTTCCACTGTCCATTGCCACACTCTGTGCTTGAGCATACTCTCTAATTAGTCACCTCCATCCTCCTAGAGGGAGAGTTAACCAGTCGTGTAACTCTCTTGGATTAATGACCTTTCCTCCTCACAAGCTGGCCTGGTGAGTCCTCTTCATTGATTCATCCACCTTAGTCAAGGGTGGTATTTGTTCAACTTTTGTAAGTCTTTCTTAGGAAATGGAATATAAAAATATAAATTTAAAATTAGGTTCAAGGTGAATATGTACTTAGAATGTGAAAAGAAATCACAAAATTTAAAAAGCTAATATTAGAAATATTATAAACCCATAAAATAACAATATTTTGTTTTTGAACTTCCCAACATACCTTTATGATACATTAAAAAAATTTCTTTTGCCTGCCCACTTTTAATCAGTTCTTCTTATGACAAATTCATAATATAATTTTCCACAGAGAAGAAGAAAATTTAGGCTTTCCTTTAGCATAGATCACCAGAACATGTTTCTTATTATGGATAATTGGGTTGAATAAAAGATACAGCTTCACACACAGACACATTTTTTGTATTTAGCAATGATTCAGATTTAGGCCCTACGAACATCAGGATTCTGATAAATTCTATTTTGTATACTTCCTACTAAAAAGAAAAAAATAGACTTAAGGAGAGTTTATAGTTGTATAATTAAATATATTCCTGACAAGGGAGAGCTTTAATTTTTGACTAGGATCAAAACTTCTGCTTCCGTTGTTTCCATGTGATGAGAATTTTCCTAGCCTAGCTTGGCCTGAAACATTTCAAAGCTTCTTTCTTTTCCACTCACCAGATGTTGTATTTCCTGCCTGGTATTAGAGAACTCATTTATGTCTTGATGAGACCTCTGGGCCTGTTAAGCTGCTGGGTCAATCAGTGTGCTCTGTGTTAGGTGTATTCCTGGAAATCATTCCTACATGGGGATGATTATGCATGGGAATTACTAAAAATTTTAAAAATCGGTTGCATTAAACCAGACTAAATGCATCTCCAACTCAAATTCCCCTCAGCCACATCCCCAAGGACCCACGGACAGTTCAGTGCTACCTGGTAAATGTAGAAGGAGGACAGAAAAGAAACTACCCCCCCCATTTTGCTAATCATGTATCTTATTAATACATCATTCTGCCCTTTGTAGGCCCTTGGAAAAGGGTCTCTGGGAATGAGAGATCCTCCTACTTCACTTTTACCATTTTTCTGCCCGATGAGCAGTTGTTTCCAGTGCTTTCCTATCTTCTTTTTCCTGCTAGCACTTTGTCCTACTCACTAAACTTTTGGCAGTGAATTACAACTCTGTTTGCTTGAACTCATTTCTTCTTGATTTCTCTCTTGAATTACTTTTCCCATTCTGTCTAGGAACTTTTCATTCTCTCAGGATGCAGAGCATCCTTCAAACTTTCACCTTCTCCAGAAGCAGACATCTGTCACTTGCATCCAGAGCATCCATGATTTGTGAATACCTATTTTAAGCAGAGTGACAAACAGGATGTGTTGTTGGAATGTTTCTTTAGGACTTTACCTCCTATAGGCCTGGCTGGAGCCCTCCAGTTTAGTTCCAGGAAATTGCTACATATATGTCACTTGGGTTCTTAAATATGTGGGGCTAACAAAAGAGCTGCTTTAAGCCTGCTTCTTTTTTTTTTTTTTTTTTGGTGGTGCCGGGGATCGAACTCAGGTCCTTATGCTTGCAAGGCAAGCACTCTAATCACTGAGCTAAATCCCCAGCCCTTTAAGCCTGCTTCTTTCTTGCTATTAGCTGTAATTCATATATAAGGCTATTCAGCAAAGACACCAAATTTCCCCCAGTAGGCCTTCCTAGCCTCCTTAATTAGTGTATTAGTCCATTTTCCATTACTCTAATTAAATACCTGAGGCTATATACTTCATAATAAAAAGAGGTTTACTTACCTCACAGTTTTGGAGACTGAAATTTTAGATAGCATGGCACCAGCTCTTGCAAGGTCCTGCCTAACTGCATCTCATTATGGTAGATGACAGCACGGTAGGAATACGTGTGAGGAGAAATTGCAGGGCGAGACAGAAAGCCAGAGTGAGGGGAAGGGCCAGTCTTGCTCTTTTTATAATCTCTTGCAAGAACTTACTCTACAAGACTGACGTTAATTTCCCAGTGATCTAATGACCTTGTTCTAGGCTCCATCTCTTTAAGTCCACCACTCCTTCACATCAGGGACCAAGTTTCCATCGCATGACTCTTTGAGGAACAAACAACACCCAAACCAAAGCAACAGGCAACAAGAATAGGGAGATCACTGAGAGAATATTCTACACTTTCCTCGTATATCTGCTTTTTTACCTGAAGATATCATTTCTTTTCTTCTTGAATTATTCTGTCTCGCAATTCATTTCTAGTTTTAGCAACCTTTTCTAGATTTTAATCACTGTGGAAGATAGTAGAATGCCAAAGCAGAACTTAGAATTTAAAAAAAAAAAAAAAGAAGTCAGATAGACCTGAAAACTCCAGTCTCTCATTTACTGGCTTTGTGTGGTCGGATAAATTATTCAGGATTGTGAGCCTCAGCTTCCTTGACAATATCAATGACATAATAACAGTGACAACAACAGTATATGATACATGCAAATACCTTTTTTATGTGCGTGGTACTGGGCAGTACACCCAGGACCTTCTCACTGAACTATATCCCCATCCCCTCCATTTTTTTAAATTTTTATTTTGAGAGAGGGTATGACTAATATGCTAAGTTGCCCAGGCTGGGCTCGAACTTGCAATCCTCCTGCCGCAGCCTCTGCAAATTTCATAAAACAGTGCCTGGGGCTGAGTTGTTGGACATGAAAGTGTGGTCAGCATGATGTGATGCCAAGATCTCAGTGCTCACTGGAGGTGACGTTATTCTCAGTTGTTCCTCTTTCCAGGCAACATTCAGAGGCAGACTCCTGAGCCCCAACACTAGCCGCCCCTCTCCTGCTTTCATTTTTGTGAAGAATAGAATATCTGCCTTTGGTCGTGTGACAGTGACTATAGCAATGGACTGACTGGAGCTCTAAAATATTTGGGGGGCTGGTGGGCAGCCCAGAAGTACTGCAGAACCTGCCTCCATGGAATAGAAATTCATGTCCCTTAGTTTTAGAAGTTGGTTTTATTGTTAACAGGCGGCTGTGGCAGCACAAACATCAGCACTGTCTGCTGGGCGAGATGGCAGAGTGTTCCGCACATCTTGTCTCACAGGAAATGTTCCATGGATTCAAATGCAAATGAGTAGAGAGCCAGCCTGTACTTATTTGCATTTGCTCTCAGTGAACCTGGTTTTTTCCCCTCGAATTCACATTATGTGCATTTCTAATACTAAAATTATTCTGCTAAAGCAGTTTCTTTCCTTTTCTGCTCTGTTCATATTAATCTGCTTTTGCAAATCTTCCCTTTCCTAAGCCCCATTTTTCCACTGTATCATTTACTTTTGCCCTCATTGCCCAAGTCCTCCCTAATGGTGATCTGTGGCCAGCTCACTGTTTCTCCTTTTTCTGGGAGCCTTTGCTGCTGTTATCGTGCTTTGCTCCCTGGCCCTCACCTCTTGGCCTGGTTCTACTAAAAGCACCATGAGGCAGCCAGTTGTGGACATCGGTAGAGGAGCAGGAAAGCTGGATGTGCCCTGAATCAGATGTCAGAACTTAAGGGACTCAGGCCTTTGCTAAGGCAATTTTATTAAAGTCTATTTGACCTGTGAGCAACACGGGTTTGAACTGTGCAGGTCCACTTATATGTGAATTATATTTTCAGAGAATTGTAACAATTAAAAAGACTTTCAGGTGAACCATGCAGCCTGAAAATTGAAATTTTTAAGAAAAATATGTCATGATGGATAAAGTGTAGGTAGATAACTGTTCTATTTAATCACTGACAACTACAAAATATATACAACTGTATTATAGAATGTTAAAATTTGTCAAAACTTATGCATATAAAAAGTTGTGGATTGGATATGGTACCATTTGCAGTCCAGAGAAATGTACACAAACATAAAAGTTGCAGTATTAAATGGTAACTACATAAAATTAACTGTAGTTCATAATGTGTGTTTCAGTCAGCTTTTTATCACCGTGACAAAATACTTGAGACAATCAACTTAAATGGAGGAGAGGTTTATTTTGACTCACAGTTTCAGAGGTTTCAGTCCATAGTTGCCTGTTTCTGTTGCTTTGGGCCTGGAAAGCGACAGTATATCACGTCAGGAAGAAGTGATAGAGGTCTGTTTACCTTGAGGCAGCTAAGAAACAAAGAGAAAAACAGGAAGGGACCAAGGTCCCCAATAAGCCCTTCAGTGGTATGCTCCAGTGGCCCAATGTCCTTCCGTGAGACTCCAACTCTTAAAGGTTCTACTACATTCCAATAGCACCTGTTATGCTTTATACCTAGATGTCCCCACAAAACCTTGTGCAGTCATGGGCAGGGCTTTTGGGAAGTGATTGGATCATAGAGCTGCTATACTCATTGATGGAATGGTCCTCTGATGAATTTATAGCTAAATGTGCTGTTAGGAGGTGGGGCCTGCTCAGAAGAGGGGGGGTCATTGGGGTGCCTGACGTGGAAGGTATATCTTCCTCCTTGGCTCCTCCCTTCACTCTCACTTCCTGGGTACCGTCAGGTGACCAGCTTTCCTCCACCAGACCCGTCACCATGTCATTTTTGCCTGGAGCCAGCTGATCATTCAGGGACTGAGACTTCTAAAACATGAGCCAAAATGAACCTCTCCTCCTTTAAATTATGTGTTGGGTATTTTGTCCCAGAAAGGAGAAAAATGACTAAGACAGCACTAAAGGGTGAAAACCAAGGCTTCAATACATGGGCCTTGGGGGACATTTCAGTTCCAAAGTATAGCAGGGGCCTACTGTAATAATTTCACAGCCACCTCCTGGCTGTTGGAGTGAGCGCAAGCCTATCGAGTATCTACTGAAAAGGCCCCTGACACTGATCATCTCCGTGTGGCAGTTCTCCTTCTCAGTAAAGTGAACATAGCAGTAAAAAGTGGTTCTTGCATTTTTTTTCACTTATATAATAAGTATAATATGGGTTAATTAACTGTTTATATTATGGGTAAAGTTTCTGGTCAACAGTAGGCTGGCCAGTCATTAAGTTTTGGGGGAGTCAAAAGTTATATATGAATTTCTGACTGCATAGGGAACTGAGCTCATAACCTCAAAGATTCAACTACATTGAGGAAAGTGCATAGAACACATTGAATATTTGCAACAGGAGCTCACATAACCAGACCAAGAAATGGAACATGAAAATACTACTATAATTCCAGAGCCTCATCCCCATGTGCCCTTCTAGTCATTACCCTCCTCTCCTAAGAGGAACCACTATCCTCATTTTCAAACTGTAATTTTGTTCAATATTGAGCTTGGCATTAATAGAATAATACACTATACAGTTCACTATTTAACTTCTTCCATTACTTTTGTAAAATTTATCTGTATTTCTGTTCATTTTCACCTCTGTGAACTATTCTGTTGTATGAATATATTAGAGTTTGTGTATTAATTCCACAATAAATAGTTTTTTTGTGTTGTTTTCTGCTGGGGCTATGAATATAATCTAGTGCATGTCTTTTGGTGAGTATATGGATACATTTCTATTGGACACGTGCTTTAGGTGGTGTTACTGCCTCATAAAGTAGAATTCATGGTTTTGCTAAGGGCATTTTGATGACCAGGGATATTTGATAGAGTTTGAGGTACTTTGGTAATTGAGTGACTTGTGGACTAGGATTTAGTTTTATATCATAGACCAAATTGTGCCCCTTGCCCCAATTTATATCTTGAAGCTCTAACACCCGTGTGACTATCTTTTGAGATATTTGCAGACTATATTTCAGAAGTTAATTAAGGTTAAATGAAGTCACAAATGTGGGTCTTAATCTGATAGTATCCTCATAAAAAGAGAAAGGAGAGAAAAATTCCCTCTCCCCATGCAAAACCCCAGGAAAGGCCATGTGAGCACACAGCAAGAAGGTGGCCTTTTGCAAGTCATGAAGAATGCCTTTACCAGAAGTCCACAAAGCTGGAGCTTGATCTAAAACTTCTAGTCCTCACAGATGCAGGAAAATAAATTTCTGTTGTTTCAACCACCAAGCCTCTAAAATTCTATTACGGTAGCTTGAGAAAACCGAAACACTTTGTTCTATGTTTTAAAATTGTGGTAGACTACAAATAACATAAAATTTACTATCTAGCCCATTTTTAGATATACATCCATAATGTTGCACAATCCATCCGCTACCATCCATCTTCATAACTCCTCTTATCTTGAAAAATAGACTCTGTACCCACCAATCAATAATCCCTATTCTCTTCTCCAAATTACCTAGAAATCATTATTCTGTTTTCTATCTCTATGATTTTGACTGCTCTACTTCATTTGCTTTTGCTGAATGGCTTATTTCATTTAGCACAATGTCGTCAAGGTTTATCCGTGTTGTTTGTTATGTCAGAATTTCCATTTTAGAGAGTGGAACAAAGCGGTGGATGCTGTAAGCTACAACAGCTGGTGAGTGACTCCTGCCCAGGCATCTGCCACTGCCCCTGCAGAGGGTGCTTGGCCAGAAGCCATTTTAAGGAAGGGCCAACTAAACCAGGGCTTGGAGCAGCCACGGGTTGGCTTCATCTCGGGGCTCCCAGTGACTGGGTGAAGGACAACCACAAGAGATGTTGAAGGTTGGGGAGGCGAGGTCAGACCAGCAAGAGACACTCAGAGTGTTGTAGCCTGAAAAACTCAGACTCCAGCTCCATGACCAGAGGCCGGGATTAGCCCGAACTTCTGTGGAGTTGAAAGCACCAGAATCAGCAAACTGCCCTCTTCCTACTGCAGGCTGGCTGCAATTATCCAGCACTCTACCCTAATCCTACTACAGACTTGCTGGAATCATCAGGCTTGGATCTGAGCTCTGTCTGCCTCTTTTGTCTGCCAGTGACAATGGTGACTCACCCTGAACTGAACACTTTCACAAAACTGTAGACCCCAGAGGGTAACCAAAGGCTTGAAATCATAGAGAAATCTTTTTTTTTTCTTTTTCTTTTTTTCCCCTTGATTTTTTTTCATGAGTGTTGACACTGGGTTTTTTTTTTTTCTTGTTTTGCTTTGTTTAGTTCTTGTTTTTATTCTTTCCTTCTTTCTTTCCTTCCTATCTTCTCCAGGTTCCAAAAGCTTGGGTAATCTTCCTTTATCATTTAGCTTTGCTTCTAATCTCTCTTTCTTTTTTCTTTTTCTATTTTTTCCTCTTATTCCTTTTAAAATTTCTTCCCTGAGGGGAAAAATTGATCTATTGAGGGGATTTTTACTGTATATAATTTTCTGATTTGTTTTAGATCTTTTAGGTAACTATAAATCTTAGACCTATAGTTAAATATGGCAAATTAACAGTTACCACAGTTTTTCATTTTCTAGACTATGCCCGACACAACTGTTATTGCTGATTGTGTTATAGCCAAGGTGAGATAGTTGTGATCAGTTGTTTTTCCTTGTATGCCAATTCTGATATTATCTAGGGGTCATAAACAATACCATAGTCCAGTACCAAAGAACTGTATGCTAGGTCAAATAGGCAGAAACCTCTCTTCCCGAATAAATTGAAGAGGCAGAATCTTGGATAGACTCAAAGGCCAAAAGCCAGGTATGCATAGAAGACATCTCTGAAACTTGTCATTTCCTAAGGAGGTCTTGATAGTAGTAATAAAGCTACCTACCATAAAAAATTTATGCACATCAATGCAGAAAATAAATTCTAAAAATAGAAAATGAGAAAACATGGAAGCAAGATGCAACGCCAGACCTTCAGCTCACCCAAGGCAAATCCAGGGGGCATTGAGATGAAAGAAATCAAAAACCACCCAGCTGAACTTTCTGAAATTCTGAAATGGTAGTGACAGAAGTAAAAACAAAAAGATGAATGAGTCTCTAGAAAAAAAATCAGAAATAATTACACAGATAACTAAAGAGATGATAATGATAACAGTGATAATGAAGTACATGGTTAGTCAATCTAGAGTAGATACAGATAAAAAAAAATGGACAAGCTTAGGAAAGTGATGGAAACCATGAATGTACAACATAGGAAAGAGCTGGATTCCATGAAACAGATATCCAGGAGATTGAAAATTCTAATGGAAGTATAAGTAGCAGAATCAACCAATGTGAGGATAGAGTATCAGGTCTGGAAGACAGGTTTGTGTTTAGCAATCATCGAATGAAAGGCTTCTTAAAAATAGAAAGGAACCACACACACACACACACACACACACACACACAAATCAATCCAACAGCTGCTAGATGATGTAAAGAAAAATAAGATAAGATTGATTGGAATCAATGAAAAATCAGAAGATAGCACAAAGTGCATAAAAAACCTGTTCACAGAAGTGATGGCAGAAAACTTCCCAAACATGGAGAAAGAATTTGACATACAGATAAGTGAGGCATATAGAACTCCAATTAGCCATGATCAGAAAAACAAAAACTATAATAAGGTTTATAATAGTCAAGATTCCAGAAATCCAACACAAGAACAGAATATTAAAATTTGTTGGATAGGGGATGGGGATTTAGCTCAGTGGTTAGAGTGTTTGCATTGCAAACACAAGGCCCTGAGTTTGATCCCCAGCACTCCCCCCAAAAAAAAATTTGTTGGAGAAAAGACACAATCACCTATGAAGGAAAGCTTATCAGAACCACAGCAGATTTCTCAACATGAACTCTTAAATCAAGGAGAGGTTCAAGTGAAGTATTTCAAACCCTAAAAGAAGATAACCTCCAACTCAGATTGATGTACACCACAAAATTATCTTTCAAAATTGATGGAGAAATAAGATATTTCCATCATAAAGAATACCTGAAGAAATTCATGACCACCAAACCAGTAATCCAGAGAGTTCTGAAGGGTATGCTATAAAAAGACAATCAACACAATAATTCCATAAATCCCAATGGAACAAATCTGCCAGTTAAAGGAAGCAATTAAACAGAGGGGAAAGAAAGGGAACCAACAACAGGAAAGTACTATGACAAGGATAAGTCAATATATATCAGTTATAATCATCAATGTAAATGGTCTCAATTCACCAATCAAAAGAAACAGATTGGTGGAATGGATCAAGAAACAAGATCCAACGATTTGTTGCATGCAAAAAAACCCAAAATTTAACTCAAAAAGAAATTCATAGACTGAAATTCAAAGGGTGGAAAACAATACTCCATGAGACACAAACCCAGAAAAAAGAAACCACAAAAACTATACAAACACATGGAAATTAAATATCATCCTCCTGAACAACCAATGGGTCACAGACGAAATTAAGGAAGAAATTAGTTTCTACAATCAAACAATAATGTCAACACAACATACAGGAACTTATGCAATGAAAGCAGTCCTGTGGGGGAAATTTATAATGGTGAATTTCCATATCAGAAAACCAGTGAGCTCAAATAAATAACTTAATATTGAACCTCAAGCTTTTAGAAAAAGAAGAGCACGTTACAGTATGCACAAGGGAGGAAATTACAATGATCAGACCAGAAATTAATGTGATCAAGACTACGAAAACAATACAAAGAATCGATGAATAAAAGAGTCAGTTCTTTGAAAGATTAAATAAAATAGACAAACCCTTAGCCAGCCTTATCACAAAAAGGAAAGACTCAAATCCATGCAATAAGTAATGAAAAGAGTGAAATCACAATGGATCCTGCAGAAACCCAGAAATCATCAATACCTACCTGAGAACCTACACTCCATAAGATGGAAAATGCAGAAGAAATGGACAGATTCCTAGGTACATATGAATTACCAAATCCCACCACTTGGGAGGGTAAGGCAGGAGGATCATTGTGAGTTTAAGGTCAGCCTGGGCTATACAGTGAGTTCAAGGTCAGTCTGAACTCTGAACTACATAGGAAGACCCTATCTCAAAAAAAAAAAAATCTAAATAACCCAATATCAATCAATGAAATTGAAGAATTAAAAAAACTGTCAACAAAGAACAGCACAGATCCTGACAAATTCACTGCTGAATTCTATAAGAAATTTAGAGAAGATCTAATACTACTATTCTTCAAAGTCTATAGTGAAATTGAGAGGAAAGCATTACTCCCAAACTCATCACTGAAGGCAAACATTTCTCTTTGGTTTTCAGAGCTAATGG
This sequence comes from Hystrix cristata, assembly GCA_004026905.1. Classification (NCBI taxonomy): domain Eukaryota; kingdom Metazoa; phylum Chordata; class Mammalia; order Rodentia; family Hystricidae; genus Hystrix; species Hystrix cristata. The sequence continues at coordinate 45,917 of PVJO010003147.1, read as the reverse complement.
TTATAAGAGAGCAGATTTAATAGAGAGGACATTTATAAGTTACAATATTCACCCACAAGCCAAATGCAGGAAGTGCTGTATATCCATCTAGGTAATGGAGACCCAAAAGATTCAATCGAGGGCCGGGAGCCCACAGCACTGTCCCATGTACGTCCATGTCTGCAAATGATGGCTGAAGAAATCTTCACTAGAACCAGGATACAATGCTCTCAGCAGAGATGACAACCAGAGCTCCTCTGAAGCAACAGCAGCCATCCTCCACCACAGCACGGCCCTGAGCGCCTTCCTCCATGAGAACAGCTGAGTTCCCTTTAGGAGAACTAGCTGCAACAAGACCTTCTCCTGGGAAACAGCCCGCCAACTAGCTTCGGCTCCTACTCTGCCTTACGTTGCATCAGCAACAACCCTCAGGTGGATCTCGTACGCCCAGCATCACACCAACTCAGTCCGGCTGGGCGTTCTGGCTCAAGTTGACCACATTAAGTCCACCACAATCACCCTGATACTAAAACAAGAGAAGGATCCAACAAAAAAAAGAGAACTACCAGCCAAACTTCTTAACAAACATAGGTACAAAAATCCTCAATAAGATACTGGCAAACAGAATGCATCAAATCATCAAGAAGATTATACACTATGACCAAATAGGATTCATTCCAGGGGTCCAGGGATGGTTCAATATATGCAAATCAATAAATGTAATATACCATATCAACAGAACCAAGGGCAAAACCCACATGATCATATCAATAGATGCATGAAAGGCATTTGACAAAGTCCAATGCTATTTATGATAAAAACCCTCAGAAAATTGGAAGAGATGGTCTTTATCTCAAACAGATAAAAGCCATCTATGACAAACCAATGCCTAACATCATACTAAATGGTCAAAAACCGAACGTTTTCACTCTAAAATCAGGAACAAGATAAGGATGCCTATTGTCATCACTCCTATTCAATATAGTTCTGGAAACACTAGCCAGAGCAATTAGACAGGAGAGAGAAAAAAAGGAATAAAGATAGGAAAGGAAGAAGTTAAATTATCATTATTTGCTCTACATAGAAGATCCCAAAAATTCTACCAAAAGACTCCTAGAATTAACAATCAAATTCTGCAGCACAGCAGGATATGAAGTCAACACTCAAAAACCAACAGCATTCCTGTACACTAATAACAAACTCAACTCACTAAGAGACAAACTAGGGAAACAATACCCTTCACAATAGCATCAAGAAAAATGAAATACTAAAGAACCAATCTAACAAAGGAGGAAAAAGACCTTTGTATTGAAAACTATGGTATTCTGAAAAAAGAGATTGAAGAAGATATCAGAAAATGGAAAGATCTCTCCTGTTCTTTGATAGGCAGAAGCAATACAGTAAAAATGGCCATACTTCCAGAACTGTTATACAGATTTAATGCAATCTTGATTAAAATACCAATAGCATACCTCAACGAACTAGAGGAAACAATCCTAACATTCATTTGGAACCAGAAGAGACCTAGAATGGCAAATGCAATTCTGGGCAACACAGGCAAGGCAGGGGGAATTATATTCCTGGACTTGAAATTATACTACAGTGCTACTGTGATAAAATCAGCATGGCAAAAAAACAGACCCAAGGATCGATGGAACAAAATAGAAGATGCAGAAACAACTCCAAACACACTCAGCCATCTTATCATTGATAAAGGGGCCAAACACCTTCACTTGAAAAAGATAGACCCTTTAAATAAATGGTGCTGGGAAAACTGGCTTTCCACATGCCAAAGATTAAACCTAGATCCATGTCTCACCATACACTAAACTAAAATCAAAATGGATTAAAGATATACATATTAAAACAGAAATACTTAATCTGCTGGAAGATAGAATAGGTAAAACTCTTGAAGAAATAGGTGTAGGAAGAGACTTCATGAACAAATTTCTGATTGCATAAGAAATACTACAAAGAATCAATAACGGGATCACATCATACTAAAAAGCTTTTGCACAGCGAAAAAAGCCACCAGCAGAGTGAAGAGAACCCACAGAATGGGAAAACATTTTACCAGCTATTCCTCAGATAAAGGACTAATATCTAGAATATATAAAGAACTCAAAAAAATCAGACCTCCCAAATTTAAAGACCCAATCCAAAAATGGGCATCTGAAATGAATAGACACCTCTCAGATGAAGACATACAAACAGCAAATAAAATATGAAAAAATGTTCAACATCACTGGTCACTTGAGAAATGCAAACTAAAACAACACTTAGATTCCATCTTATTCCAGAAAGAATGGCTATCATAAGAAATCAACCAATAAGAAATACTGTCGAGGCTGTGGGGAAAAAGGAACACTACTCTTGGGGGGAGTGTAAATTGGTAAATCAATATAGAAATTAGAATGGAAAGTCCTCAAAGAACTGGAGGTTTCATTTGACTCAGCTATTCTCCTTCTTAGCATTTTCCCAAAAGAGTTAAAAGCATCATAACACAGTGATATAAGTACACCCATGTTTATAGCAGCACAATTTTTAATAGCTAAATGTTGGAAACAGTCCAGATACCCACCAACGGCTGAATAATAAAGAAAATGTGGTTTTTATAGACAGTGGATTACTATACTGCCATAAAGAAAAATAAACTTGAGACATTTTTAGGTAAGTGGATGCACCTCAAGTACGTCATTTTAAGTGAAATAAATTGGACTTTTTTTTTTTTTTTTTTTTGTGGTGCCGGGGATCGAACTCAGGCCCTTGTGCTTACAAGGCAAGCACTCTAATCACTGAGCTAAATCCTCAGCCCCTGGACATGTTTTAAATATCACATTTCTCTTAAGTGAGAAATTAAAAGGATAAATAAGGACCAAAATGCATGATACATATTGGGAAGTAGGGAGAAAATGTTCCAATGGGAAGGGAAAAGGAAAAAAAAAAAAAAGAGAGAATAGAAGGGAAAAAACTGGAAACGAAGCTTTTGTAAATGGGGAGGAGAAGAAGGGTTGAAGGAGGGGAGAGGAATGAGAAAAAAAGAAGAATCAAAATATATTATGTACGAGTACAAATTCCCTATGATAAATGTGATCATTATATATATCAAAATGTACCAATAAAATTAATTTAAACAGAATTTCCATTTTAAAGCTGAGTAATATGCATATATATATATATCACATTTTTGTGTATCCATTCATCTGTTGATGGACAGTTGGTTTGCTTCCATATTTGAGTCACAGTGAATGCTGCACTGAACAGGGATATACAAATATTTTTTTGAGACCCTGCTTTCAATTTTTTGAGTTGTCTGCACAAAAGTAGTTTTGTTGCATCACACGATAATTCTCTTTTTAATTTTGGGGAACCTACCGTACTGGTTTTGTTTTTTTTTTTTTTTGTGGTGCTGGGGATCGAACTCGGGCCCCTGTGCTTGCAAGACAAGCACTTTAACCACTGAGCTAAATCCCCAGCCCTACCATACTGTTTTCCACAGTGGTAATTACCACCTTACCTTATCACCCATAGTGCATGCGTGCTCCAATTTCTCCATATCCTGGCCAACTCTCATCCTTTACTGGAGTTTTGATAGCAGCCACTCCAAATGGGTATGAAGTGGTATCTCATTGGAGTTTCGACTTGTTTCCTATAATGGCTATTGGTGGAAAATTACAACTTTAACATTGCAAGTAATTGTTATTTGCAGAGCATACTTGCTTTGTTTGGAGCAGAAAGGGCTCCTTGGTCACACATATGTGAAGCAATCACCTGCATCCTGTATAAGGAACCTGATGCCACCCTCTTGATTTCAGTGAGGATGCTTCTTATAAGATGTCGGTTTTGTGCAATCTTAGCAGGTCTGAGTTTTTTCAGGCTTGGGAGATGCTTGCCTGTTTCCCTTTAAGTTTAAATTTAGACCGGAAATATAAAGTATATTGGAGTTTGTGCATCCATTCTGTTAAAGTTTTCGTCTAGAGTTGTCTGCAGGTGATTGCAGAAGAACAAGAGGAACTCAGGAGACCTGCTCCTTTGCTTGCTGCCTACCTCTTTCCTTTGGATCTCTTTTTCTCACACTCCATATGATATGTGGGTTCTGCCAGAGGAGGGTTCTCACTGCCTCTGCTATGGGGCTGTTGCACAACCCAGTCTGACTGGTAAGAGTCCTCTGGGACTCTGAGTGGGCCAGTAGCAGACTCAAGGCTAATCGGAACCCTTTTGTAGATATTAGGAGAGCGCCCAACTGAGGGGCTGCTTAGCCTCCAAGCTGCCCGCGGCCATCTTGCCATCACAGTGAAAGTCTTTCAGATGATAAAGCTGAACAGTTCAGAACTTGAAAAGAAGCAAAGTCCTGCTTGCTCTGTTGTTTGACACCCCGAACCCAGCGATGCTTGTAGTGTATCCCCTGGACTTTCATTCGTTTGAGCCAATGGTTTCCCCATTTAGAAAAGAGCTCCTTGTGTTTCCGTCATTCCAAAGGGAAGAGGTCTCCTTTCATTATCTGCCTTCTAGATAACTAATGTCAGCCAGTAGAGGGGTTGTGTTGTCTTTGTCCCTAAAGCTTCAAAGAAGAGAGTCCTTGCTGTTTTGCCTGTTTGCACAGAGAAAGTTCTCCTTATGCAGATCCCGTTAAATCCCTCCTGGGGCAACTGGGCTAAGCTCCCTTTGTTCTTTTTCAGCCAATGTGCAAAATATCTGGTAACCATCCTCCGGAGAAAACTCTGTGTACTCAAGGAGGACGATCGCAGCCAATTACCCCAAAACCAATTTCCTCCCGGCTAACAATTCTAGTACCTTAAATCTTTCTCAAAAATTTTCTTTCAGTACACTTCTCTCTGAATTGTAGCTTTTGAACTTTCTCATTTGGTATAGAAAGGTAAAGGAAAGCTCCAGAAATGTGTAGGGAAGGACTTGATGGAAAAAATGTATTCCAAATACAAAAAAAAATTTGTTACTGATGTCTCTAGACTAAATGTCATTTAAATAAACAAAGCAAAAATTTCTAAAAAATTTAAAAAGCTGTTATCCCAGCTACTTGATAGGCTGAGGCAGAGGGATTACAAGCTCCAAGCCAGCCTGGGCAATTTAGTAAGACCTTGCTCCAAATAAAATTTAAAAGGGCTTGAGGATGTGGCTCAGTGGTAGAGCACATACCTTGCATATACAAGGTACCAGGTTCAATCCACAGTTTGGCTCCCACCCCCACCCGCAGCATGAAAAAATTCAGGCAGGAAGTACAGATACGTATATCTATAAATAGCCTTTTGCTTCAGTTTCAACTAGCTTAATAGCAGATGGCAGTTTTCTGAGATATTGTCAGTGGTTAGTTTTTTGCTTTTCCATCAATGAGTTGGCCATGAGAAGGCCTTGAGGGCAGGGAGTCTTTGCTCTACATGATGTGGTGGCTTTGTGGCTTTGTGGGGCTCATCACTGCCTGAGTCTTCCTGCTCCCAGGTAGAGGCCTGGGTACTCCCAAGCTCTGTTTAAAAAAAAAAATCATTTAGAGAATCAGGCCAAGTGGGCTAGAATTTCTGGGAGTATGTCTTATCCTAGGAAGCTTTAATTAAAAAGGGGAAGCTATCAATTTTCTTAAAGAAAGGCCTCTGTTAAAGATCTATTTTTGACCTTAATGAATATGCTATTACTTAAGAAGTCATTTGGATAAGACCCAAAGACTTACTATGAGATTGTCTTCCTCTATGTTTAACCTAGGAATATGATACAAAATGCCTTAAACAGAAATCTGAAGTTCAAAGACAATTTTTCTCTTGGTGAAATAATGTTCAGAATAATTAACTTTCAATTTACTTTAATTATTTTTAAACATACCTGCATTTTCACACACCGTGATAGTCTTATGCCTGAGGGAATTCTAGGGTGGGGCAGGGTAGGAGGGCTGGCTCTTGAGCTGTTATTTTTGACATCCAATAACAGTCTTGCACGCATTTCCACAAATAAACTGGTTAACAAAAACTTAGCCTTCTCATCTTTTCCCCATTTCCCCTCTTATCTAACTTCTAAATATAATCCAATCACTGGGCTGAGAAATTTAATTAATGAAATTACCATGAGTAGCTTTAAGAAGAGTATCTATTCCTGGTTAGCTAAAGCCTTTTGAGGCAAATTGAACATTTTAGAAAAGTGGCTTCCATCCCTTTCTGCATATTTGCATTACCTGAAAAGCTCAAAACCCCCCATCTAATATCCTGATCCCACTCTTAGTGGTTCTATTTTAACGCAGAGTATGAGGAAGGACAGTAGCTATTAGTATTTTTTAAAGACTGGCACAATTTTAACCTACAGTTAAGGCTAAGATTGACTGATTTAGTGGTGATTTAGTGGGGAAAAAAAAATCATACCACCACTTCATAAGCAGCCTAGTGGGAAACAGTATGGTTTCACAGGAAGAGTAGGGGATGCAGCATTGAGAATCTTAATATGGCTCTACTTGGCCTGCTGTTTGGACTTGATCAACATACTTGGTCTCTTTGTGCATTGCTTCCTCACTAGAAAAAATGAATTACTTATACCTACTATAGTATACAGGGCTACTTTGAGGAAAAGAAGCACCTTGCACCGGGAGGAGACTCTACAGAAGCACTATTATTAATGTAGCATTAACTCCATCTGCAAAGCCCCTTTTCTCCCTTCTTTCTCTTATTTGCCTCACTGAGTCCTTCGCTACACTATTCCTGGGCATGTGGTGCTCCCTGGGTGCAGGATGCATCTTAGGGTTTAGAAGACCAGGCACCTGTTAGTCGCTAGGAAACCTGCAGCAGTGTGTCACAGCAAAATGAAGAGCTGAGTCCAGCAGCTTCGCAGATTATGTTATTGTCTTTGTTACCATGGAAAAGCTCTGGGCCCCTCTGATTCTTAATTGGTAAAATGAGATCAGACTGAGATGAACTCCCAAACCCCTTTCAATAACATGACTCTTTGAGTTTTGAAGAGCCTGTGTTACCTATATTCAACAAGCCTGCACATAATTTTACCTGTCAACAAAAGAAGGTAGTGCCCAAGCAGCTTCTGCAGTGAAGAGGTCCCCTAAAGAGAATGGCTATTTTTCTTCTGGAAACCTGTATCCTTTGCAATTCACAGTGGAAAGGGCTTCATTCGACGTTGACTTTTGCATGAGTGCAGGAGACTTTCTGTCAGTCTTGATTGAGAGAAAGGTCTTGGGATTGACCTGAGGGTCAAAGTAAATCACATCAGATCCTCCAGGGAGACTTAGCTATGTGATTGCTAGGAAACGTTGTTTGATGGAATACGCAGAACACATAGAATAAAATTTCCCCTGCAAGATTTAGACTGAAATTGTCTAATCTCGATTTTGTCTGGACCTTTCAAAGCTCTCTAGCTCAATGATTTTCAGGCTGCGATGCATTGGATCACCTGTAGAGCTTGTTAAATCTTGGATCCCTGGGCTCCACCCTGAGTTTCTGACTAAGTAGGTCTGGGATGGAGACTCTGCTGGCCCAATGCCTTCCAAGGTGGCACAAGTGGTGCAAGTGACACCGGTCGCAGGAGCACACTTTTAGAACCACTGCTCATGATCTTACTCCACAAACTTCTGTTTTGCTAAGAATTACCTGGAACACTTGTTAAAAATAGCGGGCCCCAGGCCTCTCCAATGGATTGTCTGATTTAGTAGATTTACAATGAGGCCCATACTAGTCGTATCATGGATATGGCGAAGGCAATCCTGACTCAGTCAACTACCCATTAGTTGCTTCAAAAATCACTTGGGGCAGCTTTTTAAAAACATTGATCTCTGAGACTACTCTCAGAGATTAAATTATGAAGGAGGGAGCTGGGAAATCTGAATTTCTAAAAGTTCTCAGGTGATTCTGATGTATAGTTGGGCCGTCTTGCGTGTGGGCAGCACCTGAGGGAAGTTATTACTGCAGAGTTAGAAGCAGAAGTGGTGCTGGAACCCGTGTAGCTGGCTCCCTGTGCTTGGTCCACATTGCTATGTTCCTTCTTGGTTGATCAGTCGGTGACAGTGGCCGTTTCTTCTGCCCCTGACTTTCAAATGGAAAAGCCCAAGGGATTGAATGATGTACCAAGTTCTAGTACCAATTCTTTGGCTCCAACTGGGGGTCCTACCGCTGAACTCAATTCTGATGCTAACTACCAAGGGTTAATATCAGATCCCACAAGTCGAAAGGGAAAGTGTCCAACAAGACTGTCCTTACCTCAGATGCTAATTGCAAGTGAGATCCATACCACCGTGTGATTTGACTACAATTAGAGCTTCCCACAATCCCATCATCTTTGATCATTTGCTAAAATGGCGTGGTGAAGCACTTTGCTTTCTGTTACTATTTTCTTATAAGGGAGACAAGGGAACAGTCAGATGGAAAGATGCATAGAGCGAGGTCTAGAAGGATTCCCAGGGCAGGAGCTTTGGTGTCCGTGGAGCTGGGGTACACCACCCTCTCTCCCGGCATATCCATATACTCATCAACTGGGGAGATCCCCTGATCCTCAGCATCCAGAATTTTTCTGTGGGGCTTCATTCTGTAGGTGAACTGGTTAAATAGTTGGCCAATGTAATTGAACTTCGTTTCCAGGTCCCCTCCACTCCCCTGATCATATGCTGGGTCTTCCTGGGGTGACTAGGCCCTCTTGTGAGTCTATATAAGTCATTCTGTCCCAGATGGAGTCTGATGAGGCCCCCTAAAGGGGAAACAGGGACTTCAGCTTGCTCCCTTCATGGAGTAGAAAGTGGGTTCTTGACTCATTCCAGGTAAAGAATTTCAAGATGTGTCAGTGTGAGGCACAGTTAGGTTTATCAGGCAGATTCAGGTAAAAAGGGAGATCAAGAAAACTTCAGCTAGAATACTTAGTGCAAGAGTTCAAACTTGCCCCCATGCAAAAGCATGTAGCCGTGTTTCAAGGAGGAGCTGATGTGCGCCAGAGTCCAGTCGATCATTATCTGAGTCCTGGTTTCATAGCTCCAGTGTAATCCGTATGCTTGAGGAGCAATTCCGTTCCCTTGAGATGACTGTCCTTCCTGGAGGAGGCAGCCTCGATTCTCCAGGACTAATTGCCCCTGCTTGGTGGAGGGTGACCTCTTCCTGGAGTGGTCTGCAAGGCTCTGCTTTTCCTGGAATCCAGGTGACTAGAGGCTCGGAGACTTCATTGCTCCAAGTGATCTGGAACTGCACATTATAAAAACTGTGAGTGAGCCTCCCTGTAAGCCTCCCCAGTTATTCTAGCTATTCTTATCTTGGTGTTTTCAATTTGAAGGGAGATAAAACAGGCTCAGTAAATTTAGGAATAATAAACCTTGTTTTGCTGACTTTTCCTAAATGTTTAGCATTTCTACATGCAGAACTGTGCAGAAATCTGATGCAGAGTTTTGGGGTAATAAGAGAGACAAAAATTGAGTTTCTTTGTCTTATTTCTACCTATCTTTATTTCTTCTATCCTGCCTCACCTTCATTAGTATGAACTCAGAGGTAGTCAAAGGGTCTCATTACAAACAACAGAAGGCACTGCTGTCACTCGGGAAATTCCACATTTTTAAAGCTCTGTGACAAGAACTGGGGACAAAGACCAATATAGTTCTATAATATCACATGCACCTACATCGCCTAAGGTAGGATCCCTTAAAAAACCACAATCCCTCAGATTCTCATCATCCTGTCTTCCAACATTTGCAGGAAGTAGAGCAATTCAGCAGATTCAAATGCAGAAGGCACAGTTACTTAGCTCCTTTAAAAACCTTCTTGCCTTCATAGAAACAGCCTCAAGGTCCCAATTCTGCTTCACCCCCTGAGCAATTTCATTTCTTTCTGGATGTGTATAGGAGATTCGGCTTCTGTAGCCAGATCTCAGCTATTACTTGCTCATTCCAAGTAACATAGTTCAGGGAAACGTACATCTGGGTTAATAATACCTAATTTTTGCTTATCACATTACAACTTTCAAAATACTTTTACAGTTTCAGTTTGGGCCTCAGAATAGATAATCCTATGAGGTAGGCAGGAAAATGTAATACTAATTCCCCAATTTTTCATGCAATAAACACTGAGTGCTTACTGTGGTATACTCAGCACAATTCTAGCTACGTAGAGATAAAGGGGAATGAAATTTGTTTTCTGCTTTTGCCGGATTGGGAAACCATTGCTCAGATAAATGTAGCAACATGCTAGAAGCCACACAGGACTGGTGAGTCCTTTCTCTGCGCTTTTCCTGCTGTGGTCCTAGGAACAGGACCCTTTCATTAGAAGAGAGTCAGGGCCAGGCTGCCAAAATACAAAGGGATCTGCAAGAACACAGAGATGCGCAGGCCCAAGGAGGTCGGCCTCCTGTATTAGCCTCCTGCGACTGTGTAGACAATTACCATAAACTTGATTTAAACAACAGAAACATGGTCTCTCGCAGCTCTGGAGGCCAGAAGTCAGCAATCAGTGTCACTGGGCTGAAATCAAGGTTCCAACAAGACTGTACTTTCTCCAGAGGGTCTAGGGAAGAATTTCTCTTCTACCTTTTCTGGCTTCTGGTGGTTGTAGGATTCTTTGGTTTGTGGCTGTATCACACCATTCTTCAAAGCTAACATTTTAGAATCCTTCCCTGTTCTCTGTCTCTGTCTCTGTCTCTCTCTCATGAAATTTTCCTCTGTCTCTCCTGAAGGACACTTGGAGTAGCATTTAGGGTCCACCTGATGACCCAGGAAACTTTTTCTACCTCGAGAACCTTACAGCTGCAAACGTATATATGTTTCAAGTGAGATAACATGTAGACATGCCAGAGAGCATTGTGGGTCACTTTTCAGCCTACTACACTCCTGCAAACCAAAGTACACTTTGAAAAGAGGCCATAAATGTCCTCTTTTGATCTCCAAAGGACCTATATTTAGAGGTCAGAACATTGGATTTGGAAGGCAACACAGAAAATCCAGTCCAAGAAAAGGAGGCCCAGAGAAGAAGGCCTTTCCTAGGATACTTGCACGGAGTTCATAGCTATGGAAGGGTCTGGCATCCTGCCTAATTTTCCAGTCTAGCACTTGTTTTGCAAATGAATTTTCCTCTGTGATCAGAAATAGGCACACTTTACACACAACAGGTCCCTGCCCTCTGTCCTCACTGTCCCCCTGGGCCTTTCTCCAAAGGCCAACTTGCCCTCTGACCTCCCCCACTGCAGCATGATGTAAGGATGTTCCAGCCTGGTCTGGGGGCTGGCGAAGGGCAGGGAGAGAATGCTTGTCATCTGACAGGAGGGAGGATCTTTGGTGCAGGCCCAGCCAGCCGGCTACCAGCCACTCCTTTCTCTTCTCCTGAGCGGAACTGCAACAGAACTCCCCAGGGGAGCTGATTCACAGTCTCCTAGAGCATCCGGCGCTGCCAAGCCTGATAAGAGAGAGTCCAGAGCAAAGGCACTGCCACATCTCATTAGAGCTGGCTGCAAGGTAGGGCTCTGTGAATGCAGAAACAGAGGAGCCTTTGAAGTAGAAATTCAGAACGGCTGACGGTCCCAGTTTTGTAAAAAGATTTCCACCTGGCCCCTGGAAGTTACAAGTCACATAGCATAAAAGATAAGTACTGGCAGTGGGCTCGCCTGAAGGGACAAACACATCTGAAAGAAAACACATGGTCGTCCCCAAGCCAGTTCCTCCAGCCCAGGTGTCTGCTAGCCTCACTCTTTGTCACTCAGGCTGGAAGCCTGGCAATGCTCTCAAATCCCTCATTGTTCTTGAGAGCCAGCCAGGTGGCAAATCGCACAGACTTGGTCTGTGCTGCTCATCTCACTCAGTCCCTCCCTTTTCATCTTCACTTCTCTATTCCTGGCCCCCATTTACTGCTCCTCTCTTTCTCTTAATTACAGAAATAGCCATGCTCATTTTGGATATCTGATCTACTGAATTATAAAAGAATAAATGTGTGTTGTTTGAAGCCGACAAGTTTGTGGCAGTTTGTTACAACAGCCATAAGAAACGTTATAGGTTTTGCCGAATCTTGAAAGAATATTTGATTCTAGTCCCCCCTGGCTTCAGTCTGTTGTACGTGACACCCCTCTGTGCCAGGATTATTAATGACTTTCCACTTCTTGGAAATAAAATTCAAATTTTTTAAAACTCAAAGGCCCTGCATATTCTAGCCCCAACTCATTTTTTTAACCTATCTGTGGTCACGCCTACCCTCAATGCTTCTGACATTCGTTATTGACTTACAAGGTTTTTTTATACATGAAATACTCTCTTTGCCCATCTATGCAATTGGTACTTCAAGCTCCAGCTCAGATGAGACCCTCTTTGTCCACAGTCCATGCCCAACACGATGTCATTTGCGTTCTTCAGACATATGCGAAACTTCATGGCAAGCATCCACCCTACCTTATGTTATGGCTTGGATCTTAAATTTCCCCCCAAAGCTCACATGTCGAAAGCTTGGTCCCCAGCTGATGGTGCTTTTGGGAGGTAGCGGAAATGCCAGGAGGTGAGGGCTAGTTGGGGAAAGTGGGTCACAAGGGGCATGCCTTTGAAGAGGATATTGTGTCCCCAGCCTTTGGCTCTTTTTTTTCCTTGTTTTCCAGCCACCATGATGTGAGCAGCTTTGTTCCACCACAAGCTCCCCATCATGATGTACTGCCTTGCCGGAGGCACAAAGCAAGGAGACCAAGAAAACACAAACTGAAACCTCTGAAACTGTGAGCCAAAATAAATCTTCCCTCTGCTAAGCTGTTTTCCTCAGGTATTTTGTCACAGCAACAGAAAGCTAGTTTACACACTTCGTGTTTGAGTTGTGTATTTTTGAAGTTCCTACCACTTAAATAATTTGCCAAATTATTTGTTCATTAAATAATTAATTGAACTGAAATGTAAACTGTGTTATGGGAAAAGACCTACTTTGTGCTGATGTTGTGCTTTGACATCCAATATGAGATGGAAACATCAGTGATTTTCACAACAACAACAACAACAACAACAAAAGACTTGGGAAAGGAGACAGAGTCAACTAACCAGGCTACATTTATGTATTCAGTTTTTCAAATCTCATTCTTCATTTACTGTGCTATGCCTTTAGAGGGGCAAAAACATGATGGTGACTCAAGAGAAGACTGATATCCCCAGAATATCAGCCAACTCAACATTCGATAGTGATTCCCTGCTGTGATTCCATTGTGGAAACTGCTAATGCTACTTTGGCCTCCATTTATAGGAGGGCAAGGCCAGAACAAAGGGTTTTTTTTTTTCAAGATTCTTCCACATGCATTTTCTAGTCTTGATCAATGTGATCAATGTGAACAAAGACCTGGTTGAACAAAGAATAACCTGGATCCCACCTCCAAGAAATCAAGGGAGATCTTAGGGATACATGTCTTATTTTATTTGCTGTGTCAAGGATCAAATCCAAGGCCTTGTGCCTGTTGGGCAAGTGCTCTGCACTGAGTTACACCTCCAACCCTGGAATCTGTATTTTAACCAGAACAATTTATTTAAGGCCCATTAGTTCTGTTAATTTTTTGTTGCTGTGGCAGAATAACAGAAAAAAAAAACAAAAAACTTAGAGGAGGAAAAGCTTTATTTTGGCCCACAGTTTCAGTCCATGGTCACCTGGCTCCATTGCTGTGGGCCAGTCACAAAGCTGAAACATCTTGGCTGAAGGTTGTGATAGAGGAAGGCTGCTCACCTCATGGCAGCTGAGAAGCAGAGAGAGAGGGAAAGAGTTGGTGGAGGGAAAAGAAAAAAGAAAAAGAATTATAGTTCCCAAAGTCATGTCCCACGATCCACTCCCTCAACCAGTCTCTCCCTTCTAAATCTTACTACCTTCCATGATGCTGTCAATTCATGATCTCACTGATGGATGAATTCACGGATGAGATCAGAGCCCTCACGAACAGTCACCTTCTGAAAGCCCCGCCTCTGAACACTCCAGACATTTGGGGACCATTTTAGATCTAAACCATAACACTAATCTGAAAACTCCTTAAGGGTGCTTCCAATTCAGGAATTCTGTTATTATTCAGAATATTGTGTCCAGTTTCTTGTTCCTTAGTCTCAAGTTCCCTAAGGGCTGCCTCTGCTGGTTCTCATCACTGTCAACCTCAAGTCTTGATTCTCACGCCTTCCCACCAAGAAAGGAAGAACCAATACATCAGAGAGCAGGCAAAGGTGGGGAGAGGGATAACTAACTGGCTCTTTTAGAGTTCATCATTTAATGCACAAAGCCTCAGTTTCCCCGAAGGTAAGAGACTATAATTCACAAACCCCAGACACTCAAGTTATCTCCTGAAAATGAACGAAATAGGCCTAGAATATGATCACAGCAGTGAAGTCCCTAAAGACAAACATACAGAAATGTTACCAGGTCATCTTGGTGTCTGGTGGAGATCATCAGTGTTCTTGGGTGCCTGATGGTGGTAAGAAATCCAGGTGGCAGTGACATAGACAGAGCTATTATCTTTTGTGTGTGTGTGCAGGGTGACTGAAACCAGGACCTTGCATGTACTGTGCAAGCACTCTACCACTGAGCTACCCCTGCAGCCCAGAACTAATATCTTGATGAAGCTGATCTTGTATTCTGCAAGGAGACCCGAATGACTAGAGAAGTCTTATTGCCCACAATTGTCCTCATCCCAGAGGCAGAGGCAGCATTAGCATTTGCCACTGGCTGACAATGAAACAGTGGGCATGGTAGAGAGGACCCTAGGCCCCAAATTGCAGTGTGATGCTTGCTCTTCTCATGCAGTCCATTCTAATTCCAGAGATTTACTGCTTCCTCCTAGATAAACAAAACCACTGGAAAAGCTCAGTCCAGGCAAGCGACCAAATGGAAGGAGTCATTTTTCAGTTTAAATGCTATTTGTTTTTCTTCTGACCTGTGGTCATCAACCCCTGAGAGGGACGGCAGACTGGTCCATTTCGTTTTCCCATCATCTAGTTTATGGCATTGATAAAATTCATTGAGCATTCATCTCAGTGTGGAACAAGCAGCCCAGGCTGAGGAGGCCATCAGTGTTCCTGGAAAAATCGTGGCAGAGGAGAAGTCCAGCCTGTGCCTAGGTCCCACACAGGTCACGGACCCTGTGCCAAGACAGTCGTGTGGTTCTGATGATTACTACCTGTTCTCAGAACTGCGGTTCCCAGTAGAAGACAATGCAGGACCGAAGCGATGCTTAGAGCCAGGGATTTGTACACTTAGCACTTTTAGATTACAGGGGAAGTGGAGATAAATTCTGTAAATAGATACTTCTGAATACTTTTGCACAATACTTTTGAATGTACTGCACACCACTGAATAGTGGGCTTACATTGACTACATTTTTTCAAATGGTTTAAGAATTTTTAAATGACTAAAATTTCATGAGTAAATTTTATGATATGCATATTTTGCCACCACTTTTTTTTGGGTTATCCACAGATCAGACCTATCATAAGGAAGAAAGTAATTAAACACCCGCCTTTATATTCCCTTGTGATTTCAAATGCCATGCTGAATGAGTGACCTTCTGTTCCTCCTGTAGGGTTAATTTATCTTGAGAGCAATGACAGAAGCTACCTTCTGTAGGGTTCATACAGGTGCATACTAATTTGAGAGCAAGTGGAGATTCTCTAACGCCAAACACTTCAATACTTTTCAGGGAGACTTGACCCCTTTTTATTCTCCAAACATGAACCAAAGAGTTTGTGTCTGGAGTAGTCCATCCTATTTGTCCTATGGACATGATTAAGCAATCTGTCCCATTTAGTATCCTCAAAAAATTGTTTGTATGCCAGCTCCCTCCTTGCCTATTGCTTCCAGAAATGGATGCTTTTGTGCAGAATTGGCCTAGGTGAGGGCTGTTGGATTTAATCTTAGACTTACTTCCCTGTGCCACATGTGGACCTATAAATGTCTTCACACTTGGAGACTAACAGAATCTCAAGACTGGAAGAGGCCTGAAATGTCCCCCTGTCTGATTGACCAGGCAGTGCCTGTGAAATGGTCACCGTGCTTGGTCACGTTGCTTCAGCTTGGCTTCTATTTTTGAGAAGGGTGACGCACTTCTAATCCAACCTTAGAGAGACCCCGCCATCAACGGGAGCTCAGCCACAAATCAGTTTCAGACATAAGTGCAGTAAGTATTCTCCACCAATCTCCATCTTGATATTGGATTTAGATTGAGTTATTTTGATCTTCCAGGGAGATTTTGGTAGCTTCAGGTATTTCCGACCAATTCATATTTTCTGCTTGTAATTTCTAAGGAGGATATTACATATGGAAGCTGAGTCGCCTCCCTCTCTGCCGTAAACACCAAGGCCTTCCTCATTATTCAGGCTCATTCACATGAATACCAAACGCAACACTTGGTGCCCTGGAAAATTTCCATCCTCACAGGTCACGAAATGCCTGGGAATACTTTTTATTTATCACCTATACTAAGGATTTACGACCGCCTAAGTGCATGTTTCTAGTGACTGTATTCTGAATAAAAGCCTCCCGCCCTGTGGTGAGGCCAACCGTTTTTTATTCACATTGAGAATGACAGCAGGTAAAGGGCAAGAATAAAAAAATCCTACTTTCAGCACATTCAGAATGAAAATTTATTAAAATAAGACCTTTAAAGCGTTTCCTTTCACTGTTCACTTGGGAAGCTATTTTACAGGTGGTACAGACACCCCGAATGTTGTCCGGTCTGAAATCTTTCATGGGTAGTTTTAGAAGAACAAAGGGTGTGACATGTGGAAAGAGGCGGAACTAAGGACAGGTGCGGGAATGCAAATGATACAACCACTTCTTGCCTCAACATGTTTCTGTTCGGTTTCCACCTGGGGATGACCATGTTTGGGTATAGGATGGAAACTCTGTATGGGGCAAATAAAGGGCAGATGTGATTCTAGACAGCAATGCAGAACTGAAAGCCTTGCGTGTCCCTGCCCTTTCCCAAAGCCACACTTTTCGAAGAAATGAGGAAGGCAGACTTTTATTGGTATTAAGTCATGGCTGGTATAGGCTGAATTGTGTCCCTCCAAAATTCACGTCCTCCTGGTATCTCACTCAGAATGTGATTTTTTTCTTCGAAAATAATGTCATTGCAATTGTAATTAGTTAAGATGAGGTCATAGTGGATTAGGTGATACTGGAGTATTGTGGGTCTCTAATCCAGTATTGCTAGATCATTTATTTTTTAAAAAAGGGAAATCAGGACACAGAGGCACCTACAAGGAAAAGATAATATGGGTACACAGAAAGAACATCATCTAAGGGGAACCCCAAGGAAGCCAGAGAGAGCAAGAAGAGACCCTTCTCTCCCAGCACTCAGAGGGGCCCCACCCCGTCCACTTGGACTTCTGATCTCTAGAACTGTGAGAACACAAATGGTTGCTGCTTGTGCTACTGAGTTTGCAGTGCTTGGTGAGGGCAGCCCTAGCAAACAAACATGGTGGTCAAACTGAGAGAATGCAGCACGGCACGTTGCTTTTGCAAAGTCGTGAGAGCTGTAATACTGAAAGGTTCAATTTTACTTTCAAAATATTTATGATTAGAGAACTATTTCTCAGTATCTTGCCTTCTAAAATATTGCTCATATGCATTCTTCATGGGCATGTGTGGGTTTTTATACAATTCGTACTCTTTCTCTACTCCTGATTTCTTTGTTTGGGATTCTTACGTGCAGCCCTTGAAAGCTTAAAAGACCTAAGAATCTTGACTTCTTTCTTCTATCAGGCCTGAAACATCCAAGGTTCCTTACAACCTTTAACCTTCATCTCTTTCCACCTTTCTACTTACCTTGCAGGCTCTGTGGTTGCCTCCTTCACTTGAAAAGCCCGCATGTCTCTGGCGTTACACTAGGAAGGTCCATGAGCGCTTCCGCGGTGGCTGATGTGGCTGCTTTGCATATGTAATTTCAGGTTCTGGAAAAGGGTCTGGTGTAATGCTGAGGCGATGGGCACCTTGTGCTTCTCTGTTACACACTGCGTTTGCTCGTAGGGCACAGGCGATTCCCTTTGTTTCGTTTTTTCCAAGTTCAAACTGCAATTGCCTTCCAAGGTTGGAGGGTGTTATGTTATACCCTTGCGCTCTGACTCTATACATCTTCGAAGTACCATTTCTTTCCCAAATTATTTTGATGTTGAGCAAATTAAGAATTCCACATTCGTTAATTTGTATTTCTATATTTATAGGTATTCACTAAAGTAGCAATTTTTAGGAAAGTAGATTTGTTTCTGTGATCATCGTGGAGTCATACGCCTTGACTGTTTGCGTTGGCTGGATCAGAGTCTTCCGCCTCTTTAACCCCAAAGTAGCCAGGCTTCACTATGACAGTCTCTGCTCAGTGCTACCCCAAAGAGAAGCACAAATCAGTGACCCTAAAAGCGTGGAAGGGGTATTCAGACTTCAAAGAGGTGTCGAAGTGTACAGCACAGTGCGCTGTACATGATACAGCAGCACTCTGATGACAAGTGCTTTTCTTCTGTTCACTCTCCCTTGCACAATGTAAGTGAATAAACTGGCAAAGAACAAATCCAGAAGGATTTGTTCTGCCCGGCTCCTCACACCTGTGGGTCTTTCCCTTGGCACTTGGTCTTGGGCTGATGTTATTACTGTCTAGATTAACTTAGCCTCTCCTGGATTGTTTTCACATGTGATTTTCACCCCTGTTTAGATCACTGGTCTTCAAATAGTTTTGAAGCCAATTAAATATTTATTTATTGGTTGAGTGGTTGCTTTGCTTTGCTGGGGATCGAAACCGTGGCCTCACTCATGCTACTCATGCACTCTATTACTGAGCTACACACTCGGCCCAAACATTTTTGATTGTATCCATTTGTCTTAGTCAGTTTTGTATGTCTATAGTAGAATACCCAAGACTGAGTAATTTATAATGAACAGAAGTTTATTTCTCATAGTTCCGGAAGCTGCAAAGTTCAAAGTCCAAGACAAGATTAAGAAGCTAGTACCTGGTAGAAAGGGGGGGGGAGAGACAGACAGACGGAAAGAAAGAAAGAAAGAGAAAAAGACAGAGAGAGAGACAGAGAGACTGAGACACTTTTATAATGAACTGTGATAGAGGCATTATTAAAGAAAATATTGTTCCATTCAAAAAGGCAGAGGTCTCATGGCATAATCGGCTTTAGTATTAAGAAGTCTTACTTCTTTTTTGTTCTGTCGGTACTGATGTCGATCCCAGGGCCTCACGAGTGCGGAGCAGGTGATCTACGCTGAGTTACACCCCCAGGTCCATCTGCCTTTAAATACTGCCAAAATAATGATTAAATCTGAACGTGCATTTTAGCGGGGACAAATGTTCAAACCATAACAACAATCCATAAAAATTAATAAAAAGAGAGTTCTTGTTACTGTTGTATTATCTATATATTTACACATGATATAAATATATGATATATAATTTATAATATGTAATATATACATTATAAAGCAAGAAAATTTTAAAGTTTGAGTTTATATATCTCAGCATAAAAATATATACATATATTTTAAAGTAATTTGTTACTGACTGACAAGTTAACAAATCATTGCTTTCACTGTAAAACTTATCAGTAATAATGTTCGGTAAGAGTGGTGTGGTTGTGGTTGAATAGGCTTCATTATTTTAGAATGTACAGTATTGGTTTACCACTTGTGATTCAGCAATTCTAATTCACCTTATAGAGTCATTTTTTCCCTTTCTCCCTCTTTTCTTTTCTTTTCTTGCTAGAGCAGCTGAAAAAATGCCTCACAGAGATGCACAGGACCAGATGGAACAAGTGCCCTTTCAGATGCTCATTTTTATTCTACTCCACTGATTAAGCAAGGATTTTTGTTTAAATTCTGCTAGCAAGTTTCATCTTCTCCGATGTCAATCAGTCTCTGTTCCCAAGTAATCACGCAGAATTTCATTTTTATACTTTTAACAAATAGGTTCACAACTCACTAAAAGTCTGTTCAGAAGACTCTCCAATAGAGTTTTGATAGTTTCTTTAAGTGACATGGATTCTTTGCAGGTAAAAAAGAAAATCACATAAACATGGGAAATGTTTTCAAACACTCACTTTCTAACTGTTCTTTTTGTAGCATGAATTTCTTCCCAAAGCACCTTCTGACAGATAGAACTAACTTCTTTTCAAATCCAAAAGGTTATCACTGAGTTTTAAAATGCCACGTGATGTGGACAGATGAAGAGCTCATTTGCTGAGTACCATAAATGTCAGACCCCCCATTTTCTTGATGCTTGCTTGTGTTTGCATTATGACTATCTTCATTTGGCTCTTTGGATTTTGGGGACATTTTCTTTTGGGACATGTTGTGACGACACAGGCGATTCCTTGGAAACACTGTTCCAAGATACTTTGTTCATTTTGTGAGGATTAGTTAAGTTGCCAGGTGAGCAGGGACACATTACAGCAATATTTGCAGCAATCGGAGGGCGCATGGCTAAGAGAGGGGCTGCCACCCACCTCCTTGAACAGAGCATCTCCCCTTCACTTAAGATCCTAGAGGGCTCTCATGATTGTTTGGGACAAACAGACTAACTGAGGGTGCCAATTTCAATATATCTAACATTATTTAAGTTAAGCATCTTTTATCTCTTTTGAATAAAATTAAGTGTAAGTGAACGTGTTGACATTTTCTCCTTCACCCCAGTGGGTCAGTGCTGGGCGTACCATTTTGTAGACTACTGATCTATATCAAGGGTTGCTGGAAGGACTGTGAAATTCTTTAACACTCTTCAAACATTAACTATTGGGGTTGAGAATTAAATAAAAATTTTTGAATTAAATTTTAAAAATTAAAAAATATATGATGTGCAACATGATTTTTGAGTTATTTATAGATTGTAGAATGGCTAATTAAAAGTAATTAACATATATTACCTCACACAAATCCTTTAATACTTTTTATAAGGTTCTGTCTATTGCTTGAGGCAGCTGTGGGATTCAAGTATGGCTCATCCTTGCATAGACAGCGAGACTCACACCAGCCACCCAGGCCCTTCTGGAATGTGCATTCCTGGGGCCATCTCTGTCACATTACCTGGAGTTCCTGGATCTTGGCTCCATTTTCGTAAAGCTACATTCCCTTCCATTATGGTTCCGGAGGGGCTTAAAGCTAAGCCAGAACATCAAATAGCCAACAAGTTATGATGTTTATCAGAGTTATTTGCTAGGATTTCTTCTTGGTCCATTAAAAAAACAGCTGTCAAAAGCACCATTTTGCAGAGTTCGTAAAGGTAATGGTTAAACTATCTTTAGTGATTCTTCCAACACAGTTAGGCAAAACAAACAAAAACAAGTGCGTGCACACACACACACACACACACACAATCTATTTCCCAGCATCTTAGAAATATTACAAATGCTAGCAGATTACAAATTTTGGTTTTCAGTAAAAGCAGAACCATGTTAGAAACAATTATTACCCTTCTTTAAACACACACACAGAGACATACATACACAGATGTGAACACACACATCTACATTGGAATGCTTTTGTGTTGTGCAAGGAAAAAATATCGTTTGATAAATATTGGGTTAGAGCAAGGGGTAGAGGTAATTAGTTGTAAACATTTCATGAATATGAATTATAAGTGACAAGCCTCCCAGCTAAAGTAATTTTGAAAAAGTGAAACCACAGAAGGAGCTGTGGTCCCAGGATCTTCTGCTCCAATCACCTCGTGAGGTGTTTAAAACGCTGTCCTCAGGTCCCTCTTCCATGATCCTGACAATAACAGCAATGTTTGGGCTTTCTTAGGTGATTCTTATGGACACTGAAGTTTGAGAACCATTGGTCTAGGCCAGTGGTGGCAAACTGATGGCACGGGTGTTATCATTGAAAGTACTACAAGGTTCACCATCAGTAGTCTAGGCTGTGCGTCAAGAGAGGTAGAAGTGTCAACCCAAGTGGGCACACAGCATGGACCTGCTGCACCAGAAATGACTATTTAGTTCTTCTGGGTCCACGCACAGCTTCAGTTCACATCATAATTCTTTCTGAGGGCAGGGAGTTATTACGGCAATGAAGTGGTTTCTGCCAAGCTTTGTTTTTCACTATTCTGACCTGCCACCTGTGTCACATCCCATTTGGATCCATGGATGAGGCAAGGCACTTGTCACAGGCTGACATCTATTGGAGCAGAAATTTGATAGGACAGTCTAAGCCAAAGCAAAAAATAAATAAGTAAAATGAAGGAACTGGTTTTTCTAGAAAACTCTCTGGAACGAAACCAACTATGTGGAGTGTTTACTCAGCTGCAAAGGAAGACAAGACCCAGGGGTAATCCTGACCACTGATGGAGGTCAAGCCAATTGGTCTGGGGTTGGGACACTGATCACTGGTTTGGGCCCACTTCCTTTGACTTGCATTTCCCAGGATGTGTTACATAGAACAATAATCTCATTTGATGCTGTGTGAATAAAAGGTCTTGTAGTTAAACCCCTTTTTAAACTTTCCATTTTGAAATAATTATAGACTCAGGAAGTTGCAAAATAATACAGATAATCCTGTGTATCATTTACCCAACTTTTCCTATGGAGACATTATACTTAGCAATAGTACAATATCAACCAGAAAATTGACATTGGTACAATACTTTTAATTTGGCTATAGGCTTATTTAGTTTCACCACTTTTTACATGCATTCACCTGTTATGTGTGTGCGTAGTTCTATACGCTTTCATCCCATGTATATATTTGTGTAATAGATGTATTTTACTTTAATACATATTTTAAAATTTAAACACACACCACAGTTTTTGGTAAGCCCTTTCATTCTTGGGCATTTATCCTGGGAAAGTGAAAGGTTATATTACATACAATACCCCAAAACCAGAAACAATTCAAGTGTTCTTCAATGGGTAAACTATGGTACGTCTATACCATAGAACATTACTTAACAATATAAAGGAAAACACTTGATAAATGCAATGACCTCAACTAATCTCGAGGACATTATACATAGTGAAAAAGCTCGATCTCAAAGGTTACATATTGTGTGGTTCTATTTATGTAACATTCTTGAAATGACAAAATTAGAGAGCTGAAGAGCAGACAGGTGATTGCCAGGGGACAGGCACAAAGAGAGAAGTTTAAGGGAGTCCCTTTAGGGCAGTGATGAGCTTCCAGCGATACAAAGAGCCTGCTGCAGCGTGTGTGTCGTAAGTTTGCCACCACCGATTTACAGTAATGGACTAGTCTTTTATCTTGCTTGTGTGACAGTTACGTGTTTAGTTTTATAACAGTGTGCTACTTTACGTTTCTACCAGAGATATATGCAAATCAGTTTCTTAGCATCTTCTCCAGCATTATCGCTATTATTTTAGTTGCTGTGACAGGTGCGTACAAATGTCACACTGTAATTTTTATTTGCATTTCTCTAGTAGTTACCGATACTGAGTATCTTTTCATGTTCTTGTTTTTTCATCTTTATCTCCTCTTTGGTGAAATGTCTGTTCATGTCCTTTGCCCATTTTATAATTGTTACTGTTTACTATTGATTTTTGAAAATGTTTTTGTATTTTCTAGATTCTAATCCTCTGTCAGACAACAATTACTTCCTGTGAGGTCATAGGTTGTCTTTTCCTTTACCTAACTGGGTCTTTAATAGCACAAGATTTTTCATTCTGATGTAGTTCAATTTATTTTTTCTCTTATGGATTGACTTTGGTGTCATTTCTAATAACCTTTCTCCTTAATCCTAAAGACTTTTTTATGTGTTCTTCGGAAAATTTGCTAGTTTTCTTAAACATTCAAATCTGTTTAAGTATAACACATTGTTCTAGTTTTATATTTAAATCTGCAATCCATTTTAAATTGATTTCTATATAAAGCATGAGAGATTAAGGTTCATGCCTATTTTTTTTATATATTAAGGCCTAATTAAAGTTCCATAATTAAAGACGTTTACTTAAATTTAACTGGAGTTCTGAAATGGCGATCTATGCACGCAGCACTTTCTTTGTGTAAAACACAAGGGGCACCGAGAATTTTGGCAAAATTTCTGTTCTCTACAAACCATTTTATTTCATCTTGTTTGCATGCCCTTATAGATTGAGAAACAAAGTAAGAGTTACGTAAGATCAGAAGCAAAGGGCAAGAGCCAGGGTGATGGTTTGAATGTGGTTTTCCTCAGCAACACTCACCTTGCGCCTCGGTCCCTAGTGCAGAGTGTGGCTAGGGACAGCCTTGTGGGAAGTGTCTGGGTTACCGGGGCAGAGCCCTCATCGATGATTCATGCCTTTGCCCCATGAGTGAATTCTCGCACTCATGGGACCTGATCAGTTACAGAGAGCGGATTACCATCAAGTGAGGATGGCCCGGTGCTTTGCCTCCTCTGCATGGCCTGCTCGCCCTTTTGCTTCCCAGCACAACTCGAAGCAGCAGCAGGCCTTCACCAGAAGCCCAACAGATGCCAGCACCATGCTCTGGGACTTTCCAGGCCCCAGAACTACAAAACAAAGTAAACCTTTATTCTTTATAAATCACACAGTCTCTAGTATTCTACTTAACAACAGAACGTGGATGAGCCCAGCCAGCATCTGTTAGCAACCTGGAGTCAAAAGGTTGAAGAGTAAAAAAGGAGGGAAGACTCAGGAGCCGGGTAGAGAACGCTGGGGACAAGACAGGGTCTGATGGACTAAGGCGGTCAGTGCCAGCCTGCTTTCTAAAGACATCAGTTTTTCTTTTTCTCTTATTTTCCAGGTGACTCAATGTTAGTGTGTGGCAGGAACCAGCTAGGTTCATACACACACACATACATACACACACTCATATACACACACATTTTAAAAAAGGTGTTTTTCTCTTTTAAATGTAAAGATGTCCCCTTGTCCCAGTTTGGGAGTGAGACATATGGTCACAGCAACACTCACAATATGTTTAAGTAGCATTTCTGGATGCGTAACTTCCTTTTAAATCATTACGGATGACTTCTTGCGCTGCCTGGTCTTTCCTGGGGACTTTAAGAATGACGCCTTCACTCCTTCCTGTTGCGGCTCACAGAGGCAATACGCACTGACTTCCAGTGTGGATGTCTGTGACAATGAGGCTGCTACTGTTACTGGTCCTGCACTGATGTCCTTGCTGTAACCCGAAGTCCCCGTGCATATCCCTGCCTCCAAACAGAGGCCATTTCCAGTGTGTTGCATCCTTCAGTACTCTCTCCCTGTCTTTTGCTTCTCCTTTTAAAATGTGAGCGTTCGTCTGTGAAGCGGGCCTGAAGGGTGGGAGCCGTTCCTCACAGTCACCTTAACTCACGAGCTAAAAACAATACTGCCTTTCTGAGACACATCAGTCGTGCTGCTAAGTTTCCTTTGCACCCCGTCATCTAGAAACCATCTTACTTATCTGAACCACGGGCCTAGTTCAGGCCACGTACAAAAGAATAGGTTGTTCTCAACTTGCAGTTTATAAATTTCAGGTAAATTTTGAACATTGTCAAACCAGTCATTTAGAATTTGGGCCTCATAACCCATAGCTACACAATTATACATCATGGCGAAGCCCCCAGGCCAGCCCACAAAAGACTACTTATCCAAAATATGGCTAAATTGAGGCGAAAAGAAAAAAACCCCACAGCCTAACCACGAGTAGCTGTGGGTTTCCATTGGAATGCATGTCTTGTATCAATTGGGAAGCCAAGAAACAGAGTAAAATAAATCTTGAGCTTATATCTATCTCACTGTTGGGATTCTGCAGTACCAGTAAACCAGGCCCTAGAGCGTGGAGATGTGCACTGAGTCATTTATCAGGTCCTGGGAATTTCCAAAAGAACTCATACAATTATAACTTAGTTCCACGGACCCAGCACTTCAGTTTAATATCCTCTGCGTAAGAACTGCAATGTTTGTCTTCTTGGCATCCGGTTGAAAATCCTAAATCACAGAGGATGCGTGTTGTGTCAGCGTGGCGCTAGAGTCTAGAGGAGAGTCGTGGACAGGCACACGTGTAGCTGGGGCTCTGGCAGGGGCAGTGGCACTTGGCTAGCTGGGCTGAAAAACAGCATTCTGCTTATGGTGAAATCCTAGTCTGTTTTCTGAAAAATACCTTTCTTCCATCTGTTTGTCCCCTCCGTGCTTCTCTGTCCTAAGGTTTCTTTGTCTTACACCGATCAAGAGAACAGGTCAGTATATAATACAAAGGATAAAATTAGAGAAGGGTTGTCTTTATTTTTGAGTTGGGTCTTGTGATATTGTCCAGTCTGGCCTTGAGCTATTGCCGGGGACTCCTGAGTAGCTGGGACTGCAGGGATGTGCCACTGTGCCTGCTGGGGAGAGACTGTCTTTAAAAGAGGCCAGAGGACAAGATTCCTAACTAAAGGGAAAGACACAGGATCAGGCACTACTGTGTGCTTATTACTGTTCTCCAACTTTTAATTTCTGTGTCTTTATTCTCATAAAAACAAACAAACAAACATAGTAAACGGGTATATTCAGTGGGCAGAAATGGAAGCCTGGTGGGTTCTGGGGGACGGTGCGAGAGGTTAGACAAAACAGCTGACCCATAAGTCCTGCTTTCTTCTCCTCCTTGTGCCTCCTGCTACTGAAATAGAGCATTTCCATGTCACTGCCCTAGAAACAAATGCATTCTACTCACTGTTTTTCACCCAGAAAAAAAGAAACCTCAAAAAGCAAAGATGACCCCATTTCTCCTTAACTATGGTTACCAGAGGCAGGGTGATAAAAGCAGAGAGTAGATTTAGCACTAGCTTTCTTGCTGATGAGAAGGGCTCAGTTAGCGGGCGGCTCTGGAAGCCAGTAAGTGCTTGTGAAATGGAGAGAGCATCCCGCCATGACAGCAAGAAGCCCACCTACTCGCTGAGCTTGGTGTGGAGCCTAGTTCAGTGTCACAAAGAAGAGGGCAGACACCGTTTCCAATTTAATAGCAGAAGGAGAAAAAAAAAACCAAAAGTCTTGTGCTACAGAGAAAGAGTTCAGGCCTTTTACATTACAAATACAGGAGCCATAACATCTACCCCGGCAGCCTGAAAGTGTAAACCCAACCACAGAATCATACGGAACCCAAAATACAGAAAAGAGGTGTATTTCCAGCGGGCACATCACACCAGCTCGAGTCTGGTTTGTTCTCTTCCACGGCTCCTCCCGGCTCCCGGTTCTGGGGCTGCGCTAAAATCGCCCCCTAGTGGGAAGCAGGGACATTTCCACGTCAATGCTCAACTGCTTCAGAACAAAGGAGATTTCTCCAGGTTTCCATTTTAAACAATGTTTTTGTTTGTTTTTGTTTTTTAGTGGGAACTGTGCGAAACCCACAGCCAAAACCTGTGGATTTTTATGGAATGCTGGTCACACCTTCCTCTCATGTTTCTGTGGAGGACTCACCTGGAAATGACGGTGTCTGAACCTCGCCATTCAGGCCCGCGCACTTACTAGTCTCTCTCCATCGCTCACTTCCAGTGAGCCCAACCACGAAGTGTGTTCAGGTCGTAGAGGGCACAGCACACTGCGCCCTTTATCAGATGAGATCGGGCGCGTTCAGGGTGGTATGGCAGTAGACTGTGCCCTTTATCAGAAAGGCCTATTCTAATGCTTGCTGGCTTAGTCGGGTAATATCTAGCTCAGCATCTGCATTTGCTTTCTGCTTTAGGGTTAGACTGCTTGTATTTGAGCGTCTCCTGATGAGATCTACCAACTGAGATTTTCATGTGACTTCCCTCCCTGCTTATTTTACTAACAGGTGAGCAGCCTGAGCCAAGTATGATCAGCCATTTGCTCCACTCAGAGGAGAAGGTTGCACACTTAACTCCTATGAAAAGGAACTGGACGTGGTCCTGCGCTGTCAAGCTGGCCACTGAGCCGCGACAGGGAGCAGCCCGCAGACAGAACTGCTGCCTCCCAGGAGAGGTATTGGGAGGAGCAACGGTACAGGGTACTCTGCAAACACACACCCGCTTCCCTTCTGGCGCGATCCAACTTCGACTGTTCCCTTGGGCCCTTTCCAGGGCTCAGACATTCTGTGCTAAGGTAATTCTCAGAAAGGGGCTATGGAAAAATTACATACACGTTCCAGGCCGAACACTTCTTATATTACAGCTCCCGGGACTGGTGTATGCTTTGAATTCAAAATTAGTGGCGCTTTGGCTATTACACAACAGGAAAATTACTGCAGAGAAAAGGGCATTTGAGGCAATAATTGAAAATTTTCTGGGGAACTTTTCTCCTCATTAATATGTTGGCATGAGGGCGGGAGACATAAGCTGTGAAGAAGGTCATCACGCAGGGATCTGACATGGTCTCCAGCTCTCATGGAAGGAAAAATTCTTGGTTGCGTGGGTTTGTGCAAGTGCAGTATTTCTCAAAAGAAATAATGCAAGTTGACATCCATACTTTTCGGGCACTGAATTTTGAGAATGTGCAGATAACAGAAGTTGAGTGTTCTGAAATTGGGGTGTTTGACTGAATACAGAAATCTGCTTGGGAAAATTTGAAGGAGGACAAGGGAGCCGGAGATAGAGAAGGATGTCTGGGAAATGAAGCCTGGGTTGAGGCCAGTCTGGGAAACCCTTGCTTGGTCTTTCTAACAAGGACTTCTGAGGACCTGGGAGGCAGAATTAGCCCCAGATCTCACTGTACCAGACGGCTCTTTGCTGGTAAGGAGAGGGGAGGACAGGGCAGGGCCCTCGGCAAGCCTGGCTGGTGAAGGTCTCCAGGGTCCTTGTGGCAGAGGTGAAAATTCTACCCACGCTCAAGGAACTGCGGAATCAGGAAAGCACCAAGAGAGAAACAAGAAGCCAGGGTCACTAAGCCACAGAGTTTGTCTGAAGGGACCCAGAAATAGTTATGAAATCTAAAGTGTTGAGCTAATGATTAGCCCCTGGGATTCTTGGGTCCAAGGACGAGCAGGAAGTGGATGCTGACCAGCCACACAGACCAGGCATCACAGCTCATGATGGTCCAGGTGTGCCAGCGACAGCCCTACACTGTGGATGTGTTGGCCGGACTCCCTTCGGGTGAGGCCAGCAGTGGGTCTGTGTTAGTCCTGTACAGGATTTGCACCAGGGCTGGTCCCAATTGAGTCTTCTCTCAAGCTCTCCTGTACGGGTACAGAGTGATGCACGCATCAGAGTAACTTGCATTCCTTCCTTACCTGTGCTCATACTGTGCAGAATAGAGGCCATTCAGAGACTGGAAGAGGAGATAGAGGAATCTGGGCTGGCCCCATTTGTCCTGTGATTTCTGTTCTTTTGAGAAAACTGTTAGGGATTAGTTCTGATTGCTTTGGTTAAGTGCTAATGCTGTTCAAGAACCTGAGAAGAGGGGGGAGGGCTATAAAACCCACCTGGTCTCGTTAGTAAGCACCAACTCTAGAGAGGCTGCCAGCTCTGGTGGGGTCTAACAGGTAGGTCTCTGCATCCCCCCACTCTACTGCTTTGATTACAAGGTAAGGGTACCTTTCTAAGCTCCTGAAGGGTAAGAACTGTATGATATAATCCCCGTCATCTAATTTGACATTGTCTAATGTCAGTCACTAAATTTGCTGTGGTTTGGATCTCCAGCGTCCCCCAAAGGCCTGTGTGTAAAGAGCCTGTGGGGCTACTGGGAGGTGCTAGAGCCTTTAAGAGGTGGGGCCTAGTGGGAGGAAGGAGGTCATTGGGGGTGGGCCCTTGAAGGGGATCTTGGGAACCCTGGACCCTTCTCCTCCCCCAATGCCGCCCCTCTCTCTCTGCCTCTTTACTGCTGTGAGGAGAACAGGTTGCCTCAGCGCTTCTTCCATGATGTACTGACTTGCCATGGGCCTAAAAGGCAACGAAGTAAAATGGCCATGAACTGAAACTTCTTATATCGTGAACCAAAATAAGCCCTTCCTCCTTATAAGTTGGTTGTCTTGGGTATTTTGTCACAGCACCAGGAACCCACTAACACGAACTTCAAAAGTGTTAAATGGAACTGAGATATACTGAACTTTGAAGACTTCATATGGAAAGATGTAGCCCATCTCATTAGTATGCTTTGATGTTAATTATGTGTTGGAATGATAATATTTTGGCTAAGTAAAATGCAGTAAAATTAGTTTCTTCTGTTTTCTATTTTTTAAAATATGGTTACTCAAAAAATGTAAAAATCTTCATGAGGCATTATATTTCTTTGGGCAGGACAGTTTTATACCTTCCCCAGTGGCACATCCCAAACACGGCCCTATCTATGTCCTTCGGATAATAAACGCACTCTTGTGACAAGTGAATCCGTACATAGAAAAGAGTGCTCTCGAAACCTTTGCAATCCCAACCCAGTTAGAAGCTGACTTTTCTCTCTTCTTTTCACAACCGGTTAGGAAAGAAATTACTCAGAGGAAGACCTTAATGCATTCTGTCACCTGAAAGTCTTGTCTCAGACCCAAAATTCCTTTCTGCTCACTCTCGGAGAGTTGACAGTACAATGGCAGGCTTCTGGGGCTGTCCAGCTAACACAGCGATCCTTCTGGAAAGGACAAAAGTGCTTCTGGGTGTTTCTAGCTCCTGTCCTTGTTTCCTCAAAAGGCTAGTTTCAATCTCAAGTCACTTAGGCTACATTCAGAAGCTAAGTCCTCTTGCCGGCCCCCAAGTCTGCGCAGGGACCCTGTCAGCCTGGGAGTCGGAGTCTGAGGTGCGGGTTCCCACTGTCACTCTTCCCCAGCATGGAGGAAGCCCTCGTACTTACCCTGAAGATGCGTTTTGCCGTGTCTCTTTGTGCTCGGCAGGGCTGACATGTCACAAACCAGCTCATGTGCTTCCCCCCAGTCCTCCTGGAATGGCAGGTCTAATGGCAAAAGTTGGCTCCCATTTTGGGCCAGAATCTGCACTAGTTTCTACCCAATGCCTCAGAGCATTAAACAGAACACAGTCAGCTAAGCTTCCACCAGACATTGCTATGACTTCAGCTCTAATCTGTCACTGGCGTGGCCTTGTCAGCCACTACCCGTCATGACTAGTTTCTTTATGGTCAGTGCTAAAATCCTGTTCACTGCTGGGACAATATAGGTCTTTTCTTTGCTGTCCTCTTCATTTGCTTCCCCTTCGTGATCTCCAGTTTCATGCTTCCAAAGCACGTAACCCACTGCCCGCCCTCCCCCCACCTCATACCTGACATCCGGCCTCCCTAATCTCCCTCAGTGGGCCTTCTCAGTGGACAGGAAGTAGAACCTCATACACAGGCGCTCATTCTCATTTTAGAATAACTTGCTAAGCAGAACATTCACTTTCACAAAAAGAAACTCCCATCTGATTGGAGAAAAAGTCAATATTAATGAGCAGTTGCTGGCTCCAGCTTTTCCGTGATTTGGAAAAGCATTTACCTATAATGCACATCTGGATTCTGATTGTCACTCTTTTAGCTGGTGGTTTTAATGCTTGCCTTGATCCAACAGTCACAACCAAAACTCAGTTTCCTATGATGCTTTCTGTATTCCTGACATATTTTACTTGTTTTTCTTTTATGATAGAATTACCTTTTCCTTTGTGGTCAAGGAGCTATTAGTAAGTATGTCATCATTTGGGCCCTTCCCCCAAATCATAAGCAAAGTATCAATATTTTACCTAAGGCATTTTCATTAGATTTATTAATAAAACAGTTCTGCTGTTTGGGGGATTTCTGGGCACAGGGTATGTCATTAATGTTAAGTATAGCCATTGGCTTATGCTGGCTTTATTTTATTTTATTTTATTTTATTTTATTTTACTTTACTGGCCTTATTTTTTAAAACTAGAAATTTTAATTTTCTTTGGAAAAGTTTAAAAAATATGAGAATGAGCTATTTTTAAAATTAAAAACTTCACTTATGAAATTATATGGGTCTGGCAATTAGAGAGCTTCTCAATGTCGTATATGATAACTTCTTAGGTTTTTGTATTTATTTGGATAATTAAAAATTTTTCTCCATCTTCACATTACTCCTCATTCTTCTTTCTAATTTTATGTATTTGTATTCTGCCCTTCATTTTTCACTTAACATATTAATGGTTTAATCTATTTTATTTAGAAGCATCTGAACTTGGATTTGTTTGTCAAATATCTATTTTAAAGAATTATTCAACTCTCACCATTATTTATTTCTTCTTTCTGCAATTACCTTGTATTCTTTTTCAAACTTCTTGAGTTGAATAATTAATGCACCATTTTCATGTTTTATCTTCATTAATGCTAAGTGCTTAAGCTTAATAATTTTCCTCTAAGCACTGCTTTAATCATATTCTTAGGTTATGAAGCATTGCTTTCATTTTCAAATTTATTCATAATTATTATTGTCTAGGTTTTGTTCAGAGATGTGCTACATCTCTGCTCTGAAGACCTCCTTACTTTCAGGTGCTGGCTTTCCCATCTTGTACAGTGAGAAGGCCTGGGCGGTCCTGGGTCTCTTCCCCAGGCTGACCACATAACCCTGTCATTCTGAAATGACAAACTTTGACTAGTGCCATAGAAATGGTCTTTCTTTCCCACGTCCTGTCTAAGAATTTAAACTTAACTTTCCAAGTACAGTATTGGTTGGGTCTCGTAGAATTCTTTCACTTACTTTCAGAGATGCTGACATCCTGCTTGAGATCTGGGGAGTTCATATTTCATTCATTCTCTTAGTGCACGTTGAGTGTGAGCACTCGTCTGGTTGTTGGCATCCTTCGCTCCTGTTAGTCTTGTTCGGTAAGATCCAAACGTTCTTTGGGATGGTTTGGTGATTGGCAGTATTATTTCCTATGTGTTTCATGAAAGGAAAGAGAAAGATAGAATTTTATTTCATCATCTCTTATCAGATGTGCCAGTTGTTAATTTTTTGAAAAATGTTTTAGATCCACAGGACTCATTAAACTGAAATTTGACTTCTGATTGGTCACTTTTACCAACAAAAAAATAATTTTCTAGGCTTACAGTAAACATTCCTCTAAGTGTTAATGGATCTTTCATCTCTTAAATACTCTTCAGCCTTCATGCCTTTTACTATCCAACAAGCAAAGAGAGATAGTTTATTGTTGAAAACACAAGGTCGGGCAGGGCTGCCTTCTGCCCTGTCTGAGAGGAATGCTCAGACTCCCCAGTCGCTTGCAGACTTGACTTTGGATTTGAAAATGTGGTTATTATGGCCCATGGCCATAATAATCTAAGAGGGGCTGCCAACAACTCTACTGAGGAAGTTCGGTGGGTATGATGGTACACCCCCATCTACGCTCTTGTTTTTTTACCTGCAAAAGTTGGTTTTGTCAACAGACACCTTGCCCTAGACGAGCTCTCAGTCTTTCAGATCATGACATTTCTGCAGAGCCACTGGACAAGACCAACTCCAAAGGAAGAGAATCAAAACTAATCATTGGCTGGGGTTGTGCGTTCATAGGTTGAGAATGCACATGCACAACGAATGCTCTAGGTTGACTCCCCAGAACCAAAACAACAAAACAACAACAAAAAGATACTCATAAACCACACTAACGTCTTTACATAAAACCAGACAATGATCAGATGGAGCAGAGAGTTGCTCAGTCAGAGTTTTGCTTGGGGCCCCCTAACTCATGAATGTTGATAGCCTCTTTCACACTGTGCTGGATGCTACTAGATTCTGGAGAGCGCTGTGGGGATCGAAGCCAGATCTGCGTCCAGGGAAGCCAAAGGCAATGCCTGGTGGGTTTCTACTCTCTTTTCAGCCACCTGCCTCATGGACGGTGCTTCAGAATACCTCCAGGCCAGAGATCCACTTCATACCCTGGCTCAGCTTTCAAAATAAAATGCGCTTCTACAATAAGAGTTGGCAGACTGTCCTTGAGGGATGTGACAGAGGCAAAACCTTGGCTCTGTCTCCATACAGCTTGAGATAATGTAGAGTTTTTGAATTTGGTCTCTATTCCTAGCACTTTCTGAAATTCTTCCAAGACAGATGGCTTTTCTATTTATTTTTCAAAGGAGTGTGTAGAAATGGAGACAGAGTGATTGGTGGCAATACGTGTTCCAGAACACCCTGTGATGGGGGTGGAGGCTCGGGCAGGAGGTCTAGATACAGGGTTTGCATTATATGAATTGCTGGGGACCTAGAACTGACTTCCCCAAAATGCTTCCCTTCTTCATCCAGCTCTCTTGAGAGGCAATATTCATCCAGTTGGTTAGGCAGGTAGCAGAGAGAGATAAAAGAAGCACTAAGCTTTGCCCAGGGGAAGCCAGCCCAACCCTTCTGGAGAAGTGGCAGAGGCTCCGGGTGGAAAATGACCTCTTGTGGAACCGTCTTTGAAATATTAAATCTGACTTTCATCCTGAGGGCATATGTCAAACTTCAGTGGTCACGCTGCAGGAGAGAGAGCCTGGAGACTTCACAAAGTACAGAATCTAATAGATCTTTGTACAGAACTGAGACTCTGATGGGTTATATGTTTACTGTGCGTATAAACTAGATATATGCCTCCCCTCTCCCACAGTCACTAGCAATAGCCCACCTCTGCCACCGCCTGCACTTCAAGGAAAGTTGTATTCCTTCAACCTTAGTGCTTGGTAGGGGAACAAAATATCTGCCCTGATTATTCATAAACACAAGGCCATTGTACAACTTTCCAGCTTCACACTGCATTGCTAATCCCCAAAGATTCGAATTGCGAATTAATGTAGAATCTTTCTGGGTTGGAAGTGGCCCTGGCTCATGACCCTTAAAAAAGTCAAGTCCTCACAAATTTGTTTAAAATAATTCCCATTGATAAAATTTCAAAGTATATGGGTTCACCAGAAAGGATCACAAAAGTCTTAAAGCTACCGGCCTCCATAAACATAACATAACTGAAAAATCAAACAGGAAATTCAGCCCCAAAAGGTTTCAGATTTTGGATTGTTAGCCAAAGGTTATAAAAGGAGTACTTTTGAATATATTTCCAGGAAAAAATAGAGGAGTTCAGATGAGTTTGCTAAGGCTGCCTTAACAAGAAACCACACACTAGGTGGCTTCAGTAACAGAAATCTATTTTCCCGTAGCTTTGAGGCTGGAGTTCACAGTCAAGCTGTTTCTGGGGTTAGTTTCTCCTGAGGCCTCTCTCCTTGCTTTAGAGGTGGCTGTCTTCTCTCTCTGTCTTCATATTACCTTTCCTCTGCATGTGTGTTTGTGTCCTAATCGCCTTTTCTTATAGGAAGGCCAGTCATATAGGATTACAGCCCACCCCAAGGACTTCATTTAACCTTAATTATCTGTTTAAAGGCCAGTCTCCAAATACAGTCTCATTTTGAGCTACTAGGAGTTAGAGCTCCAAAATATGAATTTGGGGGGACATACGACTCAGCCCATAATAAGGTCAATAAATACAAGTAAAGAAAAAAATATGAAATTTATCAAGGCCATTCGAGAAAAGACCCAAGTATAATTTACAGAAATAAAAATAATGTAACAAGTTTCTATAAACCTCAGTGGGTAGTGTAAGGGATTACTAGCAGAGCTAGAGAATTAGAAAACTGGAAGGCAGCAGTGTACTGCATTACACATCTGAGAGAGAGAGAGAGAGAGAGAGAGATGGAGAGAGAAAGAGATAAAGGGAAATTATCAGAACTGATGGAACTGTAATCCTCAGATTCAAGAATCCAGGA
The DNA here is from genome assembly GCA_004026905.1 of Hystrix cristata. Lineage (NCBI taxonomy): Eukaryota > Metazoa > Chordata > Mammalia > Rodentia > Hystricidae > Hystrix > Hystrix cristata. The sequence goes on along the minus strand of PVJO010003147.1, from coordinate 10,486 downwards.
AACTCAAACGAGGGAAGAAGGCGAAGGAGGAGAAAGAGAAGAAAGGTGGCGGCAGAGGAGAAAGGCCACTCAGATACAGCTTCATGAAACTTCAGAATAGATAGATAACTTACAAAGGAATAATAGACAAATTAACTGACTTCTTAATAATAAGTGTAGAAATGAAATAATAGTGGAATAATATTTTTAACATGTTGAGGAAAAGTTACCATCAATTTAAAACTCTATATGCAGTGATGGTACGTGTCAAAAATATCAGTGAAGTAATGAAATTTTGAAGTAAGGACAGACTAATTAAAGGACATCCTAAGGGCATGTCTTAAGTAGAGAGAAGTAATCCAGTTAGAGATATTGACTTGAAAGATGGCATGAGGAGCCAAGAAAATGACAAATAGGTGAGCAATCTAAAACATACCGACTGTGGAAGACAATGGCAATCAATTTTTGTGAGGGAAAAGAAAGAAATTAAATATAAAGCAATAATGGCATACAAATTGGGAAAGGCAAGAAGATTAAAGTGCTTTAAATTCCTTTAATTTAAAGAAAGGTTAAACCTATTAATTATATCCAAAATATGATAAGTTAAGTATGCTCGCTCACATTCTAGAACAAGTTCTGGGAGAAGAGATTTAGATTTATATATAACTTTCCAAGTACTAGACAGAAATATAAATGTCAGTTCAAAAGAAGACCAAAAAAGGGGTCGAAGGGGAAAGGAATAGTGAATATAGGGAAGTTACAAAATGCACACTAAGATACAGAAATAAAATATTTCATTGATTATGTTTAAATGATCATAGATTAAATGCTTCAATTAAAAATCAAAGATTATCAGTCTTAATTTAAAATATCTATTTAAATCTTCTTGTAAGACATATCTAAAACGTAAAGATCAAAAATTTCGAAGTGTAGAATGGAAATGGATACTAGTGACAAATCTAAATGAAAGCTAGCAAGGTATCCTTGTTTCTAGATTTTAAAGCAAAAACACTTTTAGAGATCAAGAGGCTCACTACATAATGATAGAAGTTTAAGTTCAATAGAAAAATGTAACAATTCTACACTCACTGGTACCTAAAAACAGTTTCAAAATATATAAAGCAAAATTAAACAGATCTTATATGAAGAAATAGATACCATAGTGGGAGACTTTTAAATACTTTTAGTGATTTAGTAAAGGTATTTTAGAAATGGAGGAAGATGCACAAAATGGAAAGACATGTCCTAGAAGAGAAGCTGTACAGAGAGAAGCACCAGAACTTTGTCGGCGACTGAGAGCTTGCTTTATCCGCAGCGGGAAACACACGGGAGGCTTACCAAGTAGAGAAGCCACAGGGCTGAGAGAAAAGCAATGGAAGAGAGATCAAGCAGTGCTGTGGACAGTACAACTCTGACCTTGGCCAACATCTCATTAACACCCTTGGAAGCTTATGCCTTAAAGGTTACGACAGAATCCCAGAGCAAACATTTTCGGCAAGAGTCAAATGGTAAACATTTTCGACTTTGAAGGCCATATGATCTCTGTTACAACTGTTAAACTCTGCCATGGAAACATAAAAGCCCTCATAGATAAGACATAAACAGATTTAAAAAGCTGTTCCTGTAAGACCTTATTTGCAAAAACAAGAGTATTAGATGCAGTGATGGCTGCACAATTCTGTCAATGCACTAAAATCATTTACTTGTATGGAAAAGTTTTACAGTATGTGAATTATATCTCAATAAAACTGTTTTTATTAAAAAAAATCAGGCAATGGGCCAATTTTGGCCTGTAGGTCATAGTTTGTTGATCCTTCCTCTACAAATATGGCCTGGAGGCCAACTTCAGGCCTTGCCTGTTTTTGTTATATGGTTTTAGTAGAACATAGCCACGGCTGTGTGTTTACTTGTGTCTATGGCTGCTGCCATGCCACGGTGGCCCAGCTGAATAGATCTGACAGATCTGGATGGCCCATAAAGTCTAAAATATTTACGGTTTGGCCTCTTACAAGAAAATCTGTGACCTCTGCTGTAGAAATTTCTTCCCCAAGAGAAATGCTCTGTAGTTGCACAATTTCAATTTGGTACCCTTTAGCTACATGCCGCTATCAAATACTTGAGATATGATTATCACAACTGAAAAGCTAAATATTTGATTTTATTTATTTTTAATTTACTTAGCCTTAGGTATCCATTCTAGTAAAACCTACTCTATACTCTAAAAAAGCCTAGAACTTTGGGCTGAGGGTTGTAGTTCAGTGATAGAGCACTTGTTTGGTCAGTGCGGGGCTCTGGGTTTACTTACCAGCATTGAAAAAAAGAGCCTAAAACTAAGCCCCAATATGACTGGCACAGGAGAGAGTTTGGAGATTGAGCCCTCTAAAGGATTAAAGACTTTTGAAGCACTTTTTTGGTTTTGGCTTATCTGTTACAAGAACGCACAAAACTATACATGCACATGTCCAGAATAATCAAGTAATCGCCAAATTGATTTTTAAAATAAGAATCAACGTTTCTTAAAGGATAGCAGAATCCCAAGTCTCTATAATATATATCTATAATGTCCATTTTTAAATATAATATATTACTCAGCTTCCAAAGAAATTGGAAAATGTGATTGGTGGTCAAAGGAAGAAGCACTTCAGAGAAACCAAACCTGACCTGACCTACACGTTGGATTTGGCAGCAAAAGGCTTTAAATCAGTTACAGGCATGGTTCAAAGAATTAAAAGAAAAGTGAAAAGAATTAAAGGAAGACATAGATCGAACACAGGAATGACAATGGGTTGTCACTAAGAAATAGAATCTGTTTTATTACAAACCAATGAAAATTCTAGCATCAAAGTGTACAACTTCATGAATGAAAATTTCACTCCATGGGCTTATTAAGATGGCAGATGAAAAGTCAGGAAAGTTGAAGACATGGAACTATAAATGAATCTGATAAGTAGGAAAATAATTAAGGAAAAGTGGTCAAAGCTCCAGATACTTTTGGGACAGAATTAAATGGCCTAACTTAGGTGAAATATAGGTCCCAAAAGGAGAAAAGAGTGAAGGAGGGGAAATGATACTTGAAAGAACAATGATCTTAAACTTCTCAATAAAAAAAAAAAAATCAATTTTCTGATTTAAGAAACTCAATGAACTCCAGGTGGGATAATGCAAAGAGAATTATATACAGGTGCATCGGAGTCAAATTGCTGAAAACCAAATTCGGATGGGAAATACTGAAAACAGCTGAAGAGGAAATGGCACACTATATCAAGGGAAACAAGGATTAAAAAATATTTTTTGACTTCTTAGAAGCAACAGAGGCCAGAAGACGGGGAATAATACCTGTAAAATACCTAAACAAAACAAAACAAAATAAAACAACCTCAAAGTCCACATCTAGTGAAGACAAACTTTAAAATAATGGTGAAAGAAAGACGCTTTGAGATAAACAAAAGCAAAGAGACTTCATTACAGGCAGAACCGGACTACAAAAAGTACTCAAGGGCATCCTTTAGGCTGGAAGGAGATGGTGGCAGATGGAAATTGGAATCCAGAGTAAGGAATTGATGGTTACCAGAAATTGTGCTGCAGAGTATTTGATGGCAGAATGTTTGATGAGAAGCACACTTCCGTGTTCATGACTTTTAATTTTCTAGTTAGAACTGTCTGTAAATGCTGCTATGCCTCTTTTATCTTAAACTAGATGTTTAACTCATTAACTTTCTCCATTCTTTTTTTTAATGTAAGCACTTAAAACTGTAAATTTCCCTCTAAATAATATTCTAGTTGCATGACACATATTTTGAGGAAGGAAAGAAGGATTATTTTACTGTATGTGTTTCTTTTTTGTTTTGAAAAGCATTTAATGCCATGGGAATAGCTTCAATAATATATGGTTAAATGTGAAAAGCAAATAATAACAAAGTTGGAGCACCATGATTCCGATTATTCCCAAAGACATTTAAGGGTACATATTTATATCATATACACAGAGAGAAAGGACAAGATGGAAATCTACTAGGTTATATACAGCAGTTAACTTGGGATGGTAAGATTACGAGCAGTTTTAGTTTTCTTTAGAACTATGTTTCCACAATGAATACTGATTATTTCATAATCTGAAAATAATTACAAGAAAGACAAACCAATACTTACCTAATTGAAAGTTTAGTGTGAGAAAGTATGCTAGAGGGGGAAAATATTCTGCTCATGTTGTTCTGGAAAAGTCTTACTGGATTTCTCCTGGGTGTCTTATCAGGGAAACAGACACAGTGAATATGTCCCTGACAAACTTGCTTCCTTGGCTATATAGCCGAGCTGGCCTGTGCCTAGTTTCATGATCTCATGTGCCTACCTGCTACGCAACACAGTCTTATTCTTGCACTCACAGGCAAAATATGGTGATAGAAGATTTAGTGGTCTAGGATAAGTACTCAAGACTAGATTATCGAAAGAGTAACAATACATGCTCCAGGAATCTGAATGTTTATCATAATATACATACATTTTTTTGTGAAATTTTCCTATTGCCATGTTTTTCTTCTGAGCTAGATTTGCTCCTGTCTCAGTTGGGGTTTCTACTTTTTGAAAAAAAGGCAAAGCAAATGGCTTTTCTGACAAAACCCTTTGAGATGCTCTGGTGACATTGGAAAGCTTTCGCTCATCCATCTTCTCACTGTTGACTTGTCTCCTCATCTTTAAAAGGAAGATTAATGCTCAATTCCTCTGAAGCATTATATATCACTAGAAACGGTGGTGTCTCTGAAACATGAGATCCTCGGTCAGTGTGTGTATGTGGGATTCACCCACCAGTGCATCATCCATTCATTTATGCATCTGTCCATCTGACCGTCCACCCATCCAACCTAGCAAATATTTGTATAAAAACAATTATGCACCCTATATAGTACATGCAAGGAAATAAGAGGTAACCCTTGCCCTTGAGAGCCTCATGAGGAAACAGAGGGCATCTACAGAGCTAACAATAATTCAAATTAGACTAAATTCTAGTGTTTCTTTATGATATGTGTATGAAATGCCAAGGAGGAGATAATATAAGAGTACAAGGCATTTCCCTGCCTTAAAGTGACCGATAGCCTAACGAACAGTAGCCTAACAAATCCCAGTGATACTTTTTTGAGAGACCTTCGATTCAGAGTCCAAGGAGAGCGAACTAAGAGAAGGACCCTTCCTGGCCTAGGAATGCGCGTTCTCCCTTCCTCTCGGACAGCAGTGGTCTGTTTCTGAAGACACACATCTCTCTGTGTGTGGGCAAAGCTGCTGACAAAGGCTTTTACAAGCTGTTTTCATCAGTTCCTCATCCGCTCAGCTGAAATTCCCAGGCCTCAAGAGACCCATTGCCTAAGCAGGACAGAGCTGTGTTTCCATGTATAGCTGACAGGAATGGCATTTAAAGCAACAACAAGAGCAGAGTAGATATCCTTACCATCCCAAGAGCCCATTTTCTAGACCAGCTCTGTGCAACAGAACTTTCTACAGTGATCTAAGCCCTGCGTCCCAGACTGGAGTACTAGGCAATGAACTTAGTGAATACTTCACATGTGGCTGGTGACTGTGAAGAATGAAATTCTTAATTTTAGTTAATAAATTTAGCTGAAATTGAAATACTTTAGTTTTAATTAATTTGGACTTAAATCGTGGCTACTGTATTGGGCTCATATAGATCTGAAGCTGAAAAAACATGATGACGTACAGTATTCTTTGAACCCTAAGTACCCTGCTGATTCAGAGAATCACTTAGCCACCAATGTTGGCAAAAATAGACTTTTACTTTTAACAGCCAAATGAGTCTAGTCCAGAGTTTATCTTCTCATGCCTTCTCCAGCCCATCCTCGACTTCAAACTAGTGGTTTCCAAAATTTTTATTCTGGTACAACAAATGACTCACAGGCCCACTGAGCTCAAATTCTATTAGCGTGAACACTATCCTCCTGTCCCTTCCTTTAGCCACTTCAAAATAGTTTTCTTTTAGCGCCCCTACCTCTTCCTTGGCTACTTCAAAACTTTCTATCATTGTGGAATGGAAAGATCAGCACAGGTCAGTGACATATCAATACAGCTTGGGATCAGGCCCAGGAATCTGAATTATTATTAATAAACTGTCTAGGTAACTCCCGGCTGCCATATTTGGAGACCACGTTGCTTCATGCCAGGAACAGAAATACAGCACAGAACTTACTATTATGTCAACATTTACTCACACAAGAAATATTTATTGAGCATATGGTATAAAGTAGATATGAGTATAAATTGGGGAAATAGCAGTGAATAATACAAGTAAGATCGCTGTCTTATGGTCTAGTAGCGTAGGGAGACAAAATCTAAACCATAAATAAATACGAAGATAAGTGCAGGTAGAGAGCTTTAATTGATGTTTAAGAGAGCAAACCATTGTAATAAGGTAATGACAGGGTTTGGGAGCTTCTGTAAACTGTGTGGTCATGGAGGACCTCTCCTAGGAGTTGACAGCTAAGCAAAGACTTGAGTGGTGCTGTGTTAATTATACTGCAGTCTGGGGAAAAGCATTTTGGGGGCAGAAGGAAAAACAAGTGCAAAGACCCTGAAAAAGGAGCTGCATTGTGATGGCCAGAAGGCAGCCAGTCTCACCAAGCACAGTGACCAAGCAGAGAGTGGAGACGGGAGAGCAGGGATCAGATAATGTGGGGTATTGCAGACATGGTAAGTTGTCTACAGCTTATTCTATAATATGATTACAAACTATTAGCATGATTTATTCAACTGAGTGACATAAGCAATTTGTACTTTAAGGGATTATTTTGCCTGCTGGATAGAGAATACAATGTAGTAGGGTAAATGTGGCATCCTGGAGATAGGAATTCTTGCTATGGTGTAAGCAGGAGAGAACAGTGACTTGGATGGGGGCTGTAGCAGTGGATGAGGTGAGATGTTGCTAGATACTGGATGTATTTTGAGTTAGGGCCTAAAGAACTGGTGACTGAATGTGGGGTGTGACGGAGAAAGAAGAGTCAAAGATAAATGATTCTTTAGTTTTGAACTTGAGCAGCTTGATAGCTGATAGAGCCATTTGACGTGCAAAGAAAGTTGGAGGAAAAAAAGGCTCTGGAAGAACATCGAGAGTTTAATTGTGGATATTTAAATTTGAGATGTGTATTACACGTCCAGACTGAGATGTTATGTTGGTAGTTGGGTAGACACATGTAGGACCGAAGAAGAGATAAGGACTAGAAAGACTGATCCGGGAGTCAGGAATGTATAGAAAGTGTGAGGTTGAAAGAGATTACTTAGAGATAGAGTAGAGAAGAGAAGAAGGGGAGAGGAAGGGAGGAATGAATGGAAAGAAAGAGGACAAAAGAGAGGGAAGGGATAGGGAGTAAAGTGACAGAAAAAAATGGAAAAGAAGACAAGATGAGAGAGCTGAAGTTTCAGGTCTGAAGATCTTAACATTAAAAGGTCAGGCAGAAGAGACCGAGAAAGCCAATAATGTGGAAGGAGGAAAACTACGAAAAGATGGTATCATGGGACATGGGGGAAGAAGAAGTTTCAAGAAGGAGGGAGACATCAACTGTACTAACACCCGCTGGAAAGTTCCGTAAGATGGAGCAGAGATGGACCTCTGATTAAGCAAGTGGGACTCAGTGGTGCCACCTCACTGGAGCTGAGGGTGGGGACACAGGCTAGGAGAGATCAGGAAGTGAGAAAGTAGCCAGTAATAATCCACTACATTTTCAGGAGCTTTGCTATAAAGGGAAGCAGAGAAATGGGCCATGGTTGGGTGGGAATAGAAGACTGAGGGAAAGTTTTTCATTTTAAATTTAATTTAACTTTATTTTTGGTCCTGGGGATAGAACCCAGGGCTTTGCACTTGCTAGGCAAGTGCGCTACCACCAAGCTATACCTCCAACTTCTTGTTTTGTTTTTAAAATGAGCTATTTCCAGTCAGCTATATCTGTCAGTGGGGATGAAACAGGAGTAAGAAAGATTTTACTGGTGCAGATTAATGCACAGTTCCCACTGTCCTGTGAGACATCGGTTTGGCTGCCTGCAGAATCCTCTCAGACCACTGCTGTCTATGAGTCATGCTGTGGGAACCGTTCCTGTCCACGTATGAGAACCGTGGCCTTGAACTGGATTGGACAAAGGGAATGTGGCCACTAACAGCTTGACATCATAGTCTTTTAACAACTCTTGGGTCCTGATATCATCAGTTGGCGTGAATCTCACCACCCAGTGAGACAAGCTACTCATGATATCGCCTCTGGAGGTGTGGGAGGCACAGATGATTCACCCCAGCTGATGCCTGCTGGAGTGAGAGACGAACACAGCGTACTCCCATTGGCCCTCCATCTGCTAGTGCAACCTCGTGCCAGTCCTCGCCCACTCTACCCCAAGATAACATGGGCAGGGTGGGCTGCAGAATCATGACCTCCTTCGCTGGGTTGGCCTCCTCTTACCTCATCTCCATTTGTTTTTGTTTTGTTTTGTTTACTAAGCCTTCCCTTTCCAACAGTAGACACGTTAGAGGTATCAGGAATCTGGCAGCCTGATTCCTTCATCAGTCTCTTCTGTTTCTTTAATTTTTCTGCTGTAAGAGATAGAGAGGAGATGGAACCAGGTGCATGCTCCACATTAATATGGATATGTTGCTACAGAGCCAGGCCTTGGAGATAGTTCATCTCTAAGGGGTAGACTATTTCTGCTCTTCCCTCAAACCACAAGGTATAGGATTTTTAAACAAGTACCACTAGAGACCAGGTAATGCCCCTGATAAAGCAAACTGATGCCCTCCAGACCAAGGACAGGGAACAGCAGGCATGAGGCCAGCTTACCTACGGGGTTCAGTTCTCTAAGAAGCAACACATGTTCCTATCTGGCTGGAGAGCTGAAGTCTGCTTTTCAAAAGGCCCTGCAGGCTGCAATTCCATCTCACCTGGAACAACTCCTTCACCTTGCCAACAGGACATCGGGGATGCCCAGGCTGAGAAAGTAGCTCCTCACAAGTAGGAGTTTGCTGACTCCAAATAGAGCTGCCATCCTACGATGCTATTTGGGCAAGTATTAAAAAGCACAGCTGTGTGGTGCCCTGCAGGGTAACGGTCTTCTCTTTGATTTCACAGAAACTTGTGTTTGAATGAGAGAGCTCCAGTGGCCATTAGGGGACAATAGAAATAAAAGTCAGATATCACCATGTAAGCACTAAATAACTTGAACTCCAGGAAATGCCATGGAGACAAGGAATGGAAGGAGCAGCCCTGTGCTGGCAAGTTCTGGATAGAAATCTTGCTGAGCATATTTTTTTCTTTGTTATTGTTCTTGAGGGACCTAGGGAAAGGCGTGAGTACAGAATTGTGGAGCAATTGATGTAATAATGTGCAAGCAATATCAATGGAAAGGGCGATCTGCTCCTGGTTTCTGAGTAATAATGGAATAATAACATTGCACTCATCAGACAAATATTTGGGCAAGAGTCTGACAACAAGAGCTGAGCATAGAATGAGCACAATTATAGAAGCAGGAGGCTCTGGAGGGGTGCATCTGGCCTCCTCATGTTCTCACCGAATATGGAGCCTGCTCTACCCCTCACGCTGAGGCTTTAACTCCTAGTGCAAAACCTCATAATCCTGATTCACCAGGAGGCCTGGCAAAGGCTGAGCAAAATGAAATAGTGCAGAGTGAGCTGTGAGCGTCACATGTGCTCCCAATAGAAAAAAAAAAAAATCTGAGGGAATATGTTATGTGCTTTCCAGGCAGGAAGTGGGCTTAGCAGGGGCCCAGGGCTCACTCAGTTATGTGTGCTGCTACTGCTGAATTTCTAAATGCTTTAGACAGACCACGTGCATCTCGGGGGAGGGCAGCGGGAAAATCATGAAGCTGGAATTCAGCATCACACCTCCTGTGTGGCTTCCCTTGTCCCGCCTGTGACTGAGGGCCGTAATTACTCACACCTTCAATGGGTCAGGAGGCCCTCTGAAAAGGAAAGGTAGCTTGTGCTAGTAGCCTGGGCTCCAGAGGCAGGGTGGTCAGGGTGGAGGTCCAGCATAACTGACTGGTGGTGTGAACTTGAACAAATTATTTCACCTCGCTAGGTTCAAGTGTTCTCACCCGGGACCTTAAATGGCTACTTTGTTGGGTTGCTGTGAAAAGGTAATGATCTCATGCACGGAAGGAACTTAATACATAAAGTACCTGGCATGAGGTAGACACTCAATATATTTAGGCTGTTACAAAAAATTATTTGATAAATCAAGAACCACTAGAAAATTAGTGGGTTTCTGAGTACATCTCCAAAGATGCTCATGTATGAAAACCAGGCAGAGGGAAAATCTGGTGCTTGACCCCAAGAGAATCTAGCCCTGAGCTTCCAACCCTGTGTCGACCTGGGAGCTGTCCGAAGCAAGTGGCCTCAAATTATGATAAAATTTGTTCTCTCTGGTCATAAAGACAACCTTGTTTCTAAGGCATTTTGTGATACCTCATTTGTGCATGTGCCCTTCAAAGGCAAATGAGGAATCTA